>VYZP01049277.1:51362-130802 GCA_013400635.1 Hypocryptadius cinnamomeus | reverse complement strand
TTTTTTTTTTTTTTTTTTTTTTTTCTTTTTCTTTTTCTGTTGGCAGTCTTGGGTTTATGGGAAATATTACATGCTGTAAGTTTCTGGGCAGATTCCTCAGCAGAGATATCCTGGCACAGTTTCACTCAGCTGAATGGCAACCTGTTAATTTAAGGCATGGTCCTACATGTAGATCCTCCATGCATTAATATATCCTAAGGATTTTTAGAATAATTAATTAGTGAGTTGAACTATTTTTCCCTAGAGGTGCTCGGGACTTTTACATGTTTTCTTTTTGTACTTGTTTTATGGTTCAACTCATTAATTTTGTTTTAAAGTAGTAAATCATAGAGTAGCTGTGATTTCAGTATGAAAACCTTGCACTGTGTGTCAAAATGAATATTCAGCATTTTCATGGTAAATATATATCAGAGGATGTTCAAAATACATCAGGATCTCAGGTTATCAGAAGCAGAAATTTTGTGTGTGGTCAATGTAAGTAAATCTGATTTGGGTGGAGCTTTATAGTATAATGATGCCACATCAAAACAAAGGTAAGCAGAAAGAGCTTAGACTCCTGCAGACATCACAGACAATACATTTCTGAGTTCATTGGATAAAAATAGTCCTGGCAGAAGATAAGTTGCACATGAAAACATTGTGTTTGGCAACAAAGATTACTTAAAACTGGTATTGAGAAAATCATGTGGCTAAACTCAATCTAGAGAAACTGCTGAAGCAGTAATATGGGGCTCTCATGTCACAAGGTATCATTATTTAAACCTTATCTCTATCCTTTTGTGGTCATAGTGTGTAATTTAGTATTTGGGTTTGGTGTACTCTGCTGTATTCTTTAAATTTGCAGGAAATTCCAAACTATTACTGAACTATTTTTCAGTATGTTCAACATATCGCAAAGTATGGATTTTTAAGTAAAACCAAAGTCACTACAGAACATACGCATCTTCATGCTTTGACCCACCATCCTCTCCTAGACTGGGGGGGATGAGGAATGCTTCCTATTAAACATCATTAAAGGGATATTTTTTAAACTATGGGAGCAGGCTTAGCCAACTGCTTTTACTGTTGCTTTTATCACCCCAGAGTAAAACCAGCAGATGACACCAGGTCTGGACCCTTCCTCCATTTCTTCTGCTTCAATGCACCTTCAAGTGTATTTACTTGTGACTGACTGAAACACTCTTAATTTTTTCAACATATTCCTTTAGAAAATCTCCTGTTTTGGAGGCTGAAATGGCTAGTCCAACATAATACAGCTCTTCTGATCTTTAATATAAAATTAAAATAATGCTGAGGTTGCAAATTCAGGAATCCAAAAGTGAAATAACCAGTGGAAGAAAGATGGCCACTGTGTTCTTTAATCTATCCATTTTTATCCTAAGCCACATAATACTGTGTTTAATTATATAAGCACAGAACTTTTTTTTTTTTTTTTTTCAAAGGACCCCTACTTCAGCTACTATAAATCAGTGGTAACTCCCTTGGCTTCTAAATTGATTTAGACCAGCTGGGTTCTAAGTGCTTATCTATTATGTCAATGTCTTCCTTTGCATCTCGCCTTTCTTACATCTTTTAGAAAATAAGATTGTTCACAAAGGCAATGCCTTCATATATATTTTTGTGGGCATCAGAAGCTTTGCTGACAGCTCATTTGGTTCAGATAGTCCTCTTTATGGCATCACAATACTCTGTGGGACATTTTGTCCAAAAATCACTAATTACACTTCACAAGACTCTTTTAACCTAATCCAATATGTGGAATGCGAGTCATGGGGCCGAGCTTCCACACAGGGAGTAGCACTTTACTCAGGAAATGGGCTTAGTGATTCAAGATGAGGAAAGGTGGCAGAAGGAGCCCCTGAGAAAGCTGGATTTGCCCTGTGTCACCCCAGCACAGGGACAGAGCCCTCAGGAGCCTTTGCTTAAGGCACCAGATCCAAAACCCCACTGGTAGCCTTGGGCAGAACATCTTCAACAATTCCTGGTTCACAGAGCACCAGGGGTTCATCCAGCAGGCAAACCATTCCCCCTGAGAGGATTCCCTCCGTGGCACAGCCAGGCACAGGGCACAGCCAGCAGGCACAAAACCCCAGAGAACTTACTAGGCTGGGCAGGGATTTGTGTTGCACAGCTTGGTTTCAGTTAAAGGCTTTGTCCTTGGGCCACAAAAGGAGGTGTTGACTCGTGCACGATGATCTTCCAAACAAATTGCTTTTGCTGTAATGTGTCCTGTGGAAGTATTAGAAAACACTATAATAAACCTGTATTTGAAATGTAAGAGAAAAAAGTAGTAGGGAACAATTTTTACTAAACAAGTCTAAACTCATCCTTGCTACAAATGCACTGACTTGAACTAAACAAAATATGGATTTATGCGGCAACATGTTTTTAGCATTGATTTCCTTCTCTGTAGCACAGACACTACTGAAGTCAGATAAAACATTTTAGCTATAAATAACAGATTTGAAGACTGTTACCTCAGCAAAAATTAGTAATTATTCAAGTTCTAGTTCCCTGCAGACACTAGCAGTGCTTGCTTAGAGCCCTCCTCACACACTTGAAAACTACAAATGTACATTCTGTAAATAATAAATAAACATTCTTTTTACAGTGAATCTCTACAGACTCCAGAGTTCTGCAAGGTACCTGTACCTTAGACTCAATCAAGTGTCAGCAGCAGGACAATTACAGAAATGCCTTAAGTGATTTTATAGATTTATCTTTTAACTGAGATATGTCATTCACCTCACACATGGTTCATTGGGCACAGTGAATCAAATTTGGAAACAAGACTGTTGTCATCATTTTTATATCCATGCTGCAACCTTTTAAAGGGAAGGAAGAAAATACAGCTGTCATATTTTATGGCTACAGTGCTCCTGGTGGATCTTTCTTCCATAAACCATTTACTGAGATGCTGTGAAGTTCTGACACTGCACCAGCAAGGTATTCCTGAATTTCACCTGAACTTTTTTGCCAATACAGGAGCATTTCCTTCAGTGCCCAGTCGTATCCTTTGGTATTACAGACTTCCCACATGCCAGCTTTTTGTTTTCATTGCATCCTAGATTTACTTTCACTGACAAAACATGCAGGATTTATAAAAACAAATAGGTGTCTGTGCAAGAAAAGAGGAAATCAAAGTGCATAATTAATTTCCACATTACTTCAACAGGAAGATATGATATGCATATGGGTTGACCTAAACAAAAAAGACTGACTCACTGGCATGACTATTTTTTACTCTAAAAGCCATACCAAGTTATTTCCTCTGTGTTCTAAGTTATCAGATAAAAAAATAAGGACCAGGTGTTCAGTGTAAACCCCTGTATGTATCAATATATATTTGCAAAATCAAAGGCAGCTGAAAAGCTTTGAGATGCTTTAAAAAAAATGAAAAAGAAGAGGCTTGGCAATGGGAAAGTCACCTACCACCACCACAGGTCACTGAGCACTCAGACTGCACCATCACCCAGGAGTAGCTGTGCTTTCTGACAGATGTTTTGTTTTCAATGCTGCTTTTGGCAAATGTATATTCCCAAGAAATCCCAGGGTTTTTGCCTTGTAACAGGATCTGTAGAGGGATATTTGGGGTTTGGGGTTTTTTTTAAAAAAAAAGGTGGGGAGGAGGTAAAAAGAAAGGATTCTGTCAGTCTGAAGGAAGATGAACTAAACAAGATACACACAAAGTATACAGACACAAAGCATGCTTGTGAGAGGATTTTCAGGAGACCCAAAGGAAAGACCATCAAAGCAATTCCTAAACAGCAAATCATTGCCTGGAAAAACACCTGCAGGTCTGTAAGAGAGGGTGCAGAAACCGAGTCCCCTCCTGGCAAGCAGGGGCACCTGACTGGGTGAGAGCAGCAGCACTGCCTTGAGCAGAGGTGGAACATCCCCCCAGAACAGCACCCTCCGACCCCTGCACTCACTGCAGGGGCTGCACTCTGCCTGGGGCACTGCAGGACATGCATTTGGCATCTGGGGATGGGAGACATCTCCTCTCTTTAGTAAGCAAAGCCCTGGCTGATCCTTGTAGCTGTGGGTGGGGGTCTGTAGTGACACAGAGTCCACAGGCAGTGCAAAGGAGAGCTGCTTCATTGCAAAAACCAGGCCTTTCTCACTTACACCGCTTCAAATCATAACATACATAATTCAACCAACCACCATTCACCATGATGTGAACACATAATGGTTATATAACTTGTTTTTCTACCTCTAATTCAGCTGAGTCACTTTCCCACAGTCCTTTTCTGCTCAGCAGGCCTGAGCCATGGTTTCTAAGGCCTTCCCTTTTAAGGTTTTACCTACATGCAACATCTAGCAAGGAGGAAGCCTTTGCCCACCAAGCAGGACTCAGATGCTTTCCTGGCAGAAGCTTGAGCAAAGCAGCAGCACAGCTGTGGGGCTGGAGATGGCTTCCTCAGTTCTGAGAGTATAGAACACAAGTCTCTTTCTTGTAAAAAAACTCTTTCTGTGCAGACTGGTGATAAATTTTGTTTGTAAGACACTCAGCTGGAAATTTTCCCATGGTGATTGAAGTTGATAAAGTTTCAGTGCAGGAGAGAACCTGTCCTTGGGTGTCTACAGAGCAAAAAAGGATTGGAAAAATCCTTTTTTCCAGTAATGAATATTTTATTCACTATTTCAGCATAGTGTGTTGGAAAATTTATAGAAAGTGTGATTACTGACTGTAATAACAGTCTCTGTCATCTAACTCAGGGAGCCCAGCTCTCAAGGGTGTACTATTTTAGTGGTGAATTATATTCCAGTTTTCATTCACTGTACTAATTTCAAGACTGAATTATAATCACTGCAAGATGCATGAACTTCTGACACATACCTAAATTTGGGGAGAAATTTCTATTTAACAAATTTTATTTTAGAAACTTTTGGCAGCAAAGTGCATTTATATCCACACTTAGTAGAAACAGAGTGGGAGTTTACAGTTACAGAGCTCTAATGACTTTTAACTCTTCACCAATGTGGATCTTGTCACAGTAACATAAAGAGCAGGTGCAGTTAACCTCAGTTCCTAAATTTGCTTTTTGATGAGCATTAGCATTTCAAGTAGCAATTCTAGTCTATGTTTAATAATTGCCATTCAAAATATTAATAACTTATCAGTGATGTTTACATAATATCTGACCTGAGAACTTAAGCAATCCGCACAAGTAGAACTGATCTCTGTAGAGACTGGTTTCATAAAATAGCAACAAACTCGCATTTATGTTGTTTAAGACCGAGGAATATAATAACATTTCGAAGTGTAGCCAAGGATTTTAAGGTTTTCTGAAAATGTACCTATTGGAACACAGAAATTGCCCATGACAGTGAAAATTCAGGCCTAATTTACATGACCTGCAGATCAATAATGTTGAACACATGAAGGATCTGGACTGAACAGTGTTTGCGTTTCTAGAAGAAAGAAAAAATGAATGCTATAATTTCCATTCTTAGTTGGCAAAGATTTTATTTCAGTCAGGGAACCTCAACAATGATCCAAACTGAGGAAACAGCAATTAGAGCTGCAAAAGGCAAATACTTCCAAATGAATTGAAGAGTATGTGCCTTCTCCTGGGAGGATTCATATTAGAAACTCTTTCAAGCACAGGTAAATCCAGTATTTTGTGTGAACTTTTTCAGCCATCCAAGCTTAACTCATGAGCACTTTAGAATAACAGTGAGGTTATGAAAGAAATAGATCTGAGAGTGTTTACTGACATCTATTTTGAATGAAAATTCTTGGTAGAAATAGGATTACCAGATCTGCTTTTGGGATGAGTTATAGATGCAAGTATATATCACAACTATTTTACAAGAACAGGATTTAAATTGAATAGTCTGGAATTAGGAAACAGGAGAACTGAGACTGCTGTGCAGCTCCTCTCTGCCCTGCACAGATGCACCCCAGACCTCAGGATCTCTTGCTGGCTCCCCAGGAAACCTCCACAGTGTCCAGTGCTCCCAGCACATGGGGCTCACTAATGAGCATCTCACAAAGCTTCTGTATTTCACTCCAGGCTCCTTCCTCAGGGTGTGCTTCTGCACCCTGGTTGCTATACTCTATTCAAACAATTCCCAGTGTAACTTTTTTTGGGCTTTTCTTTTTCCCTTGGTTATTCATCTGATGTAAATGTGATAAGATTTAACAGCCCCTTCAGATGAAGGGAAACATCTCTTCTGAAAAATATTACAGGATGTATAATGTTCGACTGGGTTTTCATCAGGAACGCAATATTATTGCAAAGTTGCAATTTTGCCAAAGTAACATTTTTATTTTCACAAATCTATCAGACTGCTGACAGCAAAAAGTCCAGCTGTTAAAACAGCTGCTCTAGAGTTTGAATATTGAACTCCAAGTCCACTGGCATTACAGATAAAACAGGTTGCAACAATGTGCTCACTCTTCTCTCAAGGACAAATTGAGACAAATATCTGAAGCATAAAGCTTCAGAACATGTGTTTCAGAAAAAAATGCAGTGTGTTAACTGTAGTAAGAACTGAGCCCTCTAATACTATTCTTCATTTAAAACAATGCCTTCCCTGCTTCTTCATACAGACCAGACCTCAAAATATTTTAATTTACATTTACTCATCCTCCAAGTCTAAGGTATTAGCACAGATCTCGGCATCTTAGGCAGCCAGAAACACTTTCTCCCATTTCAGTAGGTGCTCTGTGTTCCTTCAAGAACAGGGGCTGAAATTCTGTCTGGCCTTTTAATAAGTTTTGTCAAAGGAGGAGGAGGTTTTGTCCATACCACAAAACCTCGTGTAAGGGTTAGTCCTCATCTCATTTGACTCTGACAACTGTCATAAAACTGTGCTGTGCCAGTGGCCAAAAAGCAGCAAAGTTTAAAACTTTTCTAATAAAAATATCTTGAAGTATTAGACTGAACATTTGTCTTCTGAAAGTGCTCTTTGTGACAGTGGAGGCAAGGAACAGATGGAATGCATTCTGAACACAGAGTTCAGAACAGGAAAGGGGGAGGATGAGAAGGTAAGAGTGGCAGTTTTATTCCTGTTAGAGCAATACTCTGCTGGTGCTTCAGCAGAGTGAAGGGGATGGTCTGGGATGAGTGAGATCAAGCCCCATGAGAATCCATCCCTTCAGAGAACAGCCACACCATGGTGCAAGGAGCTCACAGCTGGGTGGGTGCCTGGGGGTAAACCCTGCACACCAGGCAAGCTGGGCCATACACATTTTAAGACCTTGGGCTACAGCCCCTCCTTGCATGCTGGGAAGTAGCCACAATTCTAACAGGGAACTTCCTCTCCATTTCCTGGCCAAAAGCCAAAGCCAGAGGCCCTTCCCACCCAGCAGGTGACGAGAGGGAATGTTTACCCAGCAGGAGCAGCATCACTGCCTCTCCTCCTGTATCATCCCAGCCATGCAGGAAAAGGGCAAAATCAAACTATGGAGCAGTATTGGAGACAAAAATATTGCAGGGCACAAAAAAACATATGCTTTGAAGTCCCTGGTGCTCAGCTGAAAAATAGTACATGGTGTATAATGTCCGACTGAGTTTTCATCAGGAATGCAGTACTATTGCAAAGTTGCAATTTTGCCAAAGTAACGAGCATATAAAAAGTTTTCTATCGTATTTTCAAGCATTCATTATAAAGCCCCTTCTTAACAACCCAATAACTGAAGTCTGCATATTCAGCCAAGTTATCAGACCTACAAATTTGGAAAGACCTCCAGTGCTAGTCTACTTAACTGGATGCATTCCAGCATCTTTTCAGCCAACTGGCATTTGCTCTCAAATTTACAGCTGGCAAACAACCTCCTTAAACATTTCCAGTTCCTCAACAGAACTGTTTAATGTCTACCTTTAACACACCAACCACCTGACTTCAGACACAGCACTCAGCAGCTCTGACCGCAGGGCGCAGAGTTATAAAATTTACAGCTTCTTGAGCTGGAAAACCACAGGCTCTGTGGCTGGAATCTGCTGGATCTATTCCGAAGGAAAGGAACTGTGCCTTTAGCTTACGGCACAAAATGTTAAAACAATGGATAAATTGAACTCTCCTGAGAAAAGAACCTTTTCCTTTTGTGCTAATTTTGATGTGAAAGCTAAACCAATACATTCTCTGCACTAGCTGTGCATCTGCTCCTTTGTTTGAGATTTTTTTTTTCCTCATGGCCATCCTAAGTTTCCAATATAAGACTCTATTTTGCAGGCCAGATTTTTAAAGAGTCTACTAACATTGCTTTGCTATGATTGACTTGGTGCTTTCCAGTATTTTTTTATTGTAAGATGTGCATGTGAAGTTACTTGCAGCACACTGAATTAAGAGAGATTAATTGATACAAGCTAAGTTCCTATTCCTTCCACGATGTTTTGTTCAATGTATAGGAAAGAATACTAATGCCTGGCTTGTAGCATGCTGAAAAAAAGACTCTGTGGAAGGCTAACAGACATTTACAAATCACTTACAGAGAGAAGCTGAGCATAGAGGAAAAAAATCCAGGTAAAAAGGACTATTTTCATCTGCATGTGCCCAATGCACAAAATGGGCAAGAGCCCATACTCTGAATCCCAGCATCCACAGTGCTTTTGATCTGCATCCTCAAGCTGCATCTACATTGCAAACATCATCTACACATCCTGGGTCATTCCCATGCTTTGGAGGCCTTGGATAATTTCTTTAGGGGGATGTACCAGTCTGCAGGGGGGGCAGACAGAGAAGTCTGTGTGAGGACACGTGCCTGGCTGTGTTCTGCTTGAGACCTGCAGTTGTCATCCATTGGGGATCTACATGCTGTTTAATAAATATTGTAACATCCAATATCCTAAGCCACATTCTGATTTCTCTGTTCAACAAGGTTAATTCCATGGATTTCTATTAATTTATTCTGGTATATTTAAGCATGCAGCATATGGTTCTGGTGGAAAAGTGTTTAAAACAAATTTTAAAACTAGTCTGTTGTCCTCAATGGGCAGTTATTGGATGGGATCCTTGACAGTGGCAGAAGCAGGGCTTCAAAGGAAAGTGGGAGAACACCTGTTTGGAAAGCAGTAAAGGAAGGATTACCCACTGGGTACTTAAGCCAAACCTTAAAACAAAAGGGGTTTTATCTCTTCAGTACTTCTAAAATAACTTTAAACACAGTCCTAACTAAAAGCTTATGACAAACTACTGTTTTCAAGTCCACTAAGGTCATTAAAAGGAAAAAAAAAAGAAGTATCTTTGAAAGGGTCCTATATGATCTCATTTCTACTTCAGCTGTTTCAAATTTATCTTCCATTGTTATTATGCTCCATTTTTTTCACTGTTCACATGCTAAATGTACAACCTTCAGGGATGCTGTCCAGCTAATCTCTCCTCACTACAGGAGAACCCTTTTATCCATTGTATTGAGTCAACATCTGTATCTTATAAGTACATCTTAGGTCTCTTTAGCCTACTTTCTCTTCAGGGGAAATCAGTACAAATTTATCATCTAGTAGCTAATAATAAATGTAATCCTTTATAACTGCAACTTGGCTTCCTCCCAGTGGCAGCTACATCATCAGCAAAGCCATTCCACCTGGCCTCCCTTCTCCTGTGTTCCCCTATTGATAAAGAGGAAGTGATTTACTGGATTTAATTAGATGTATTCCTGCCTCGAAGCTCCATTCACCTTCTCTTCCTGTTGATGTCTGCCTCTTTACAAAGCATCCTTTCCATCTGTTACTTATTGATGTTAAAATAAACTCTCTTTATTTCACAAAGATGTCGCAATTTCTTGATTTAATGTTTCACCAAGTCTGAGGTAAACTTGAGGGAGGATTCTCACCCTGTCTCATCCTGGAAAACTTTGCTTTCTCCAATTGTCTTTGACTTCTCAAACCAGTCAATTCTTCCTTCATCTGCTTATTGATAGAATGGAACACAAAATTACAAAACTCTCACGTTTTTAAATTAGTTCCTCAATCCCTGGCCATGCAGCCTTTTCATGCCCACATAAAATTTTGTTTTCTTGTGCCCTTTCAGAATATTTTTCAGCATTTGAGTCGTGGAGGGTGACTGAATATTTCACCAAATGAATGTCCCCAGTGAGCCCCACAGGGGACAGAGCCCTGTGAGAGCTTTCCTTCTCCAAAGGATTTTCAGCAGCTGGTGGTGCCCACTGGCAGCCCTTGTTTGCAAAGCTGGATAATTAATGATAAATATACTGACTGTTT
This sequence comes from Hypocryptadius cinnamomeus, assembly GCA_013400635.1. Lineage (NCBI taxonomy): Eukaryota > Metazoa > Chordata > Aves > Passeriformes > Zosteropidae > Hypocryptadius > Hypocryptadius cinnamomeus. The sequence goes on along the minus strand of VYZP01049277.1, from coordinate 120,627 downwards.
CCCCTCAAGTTAAATAATCTTTCAGTTAACATAAAAACATTGAAAAGGTCTTTAAACAGGAAGAACTGACCTTGGATTATCTAGGTCTAAATAACAGATAAATGAGCTGAAGGTATTCAGCTACATTAAAAAAAAAAGAAAAAAAAAAAGAAAAAAAATTTAAAAAGGTTTCTGTTTAAGATGAGACAAATATGCTACAGAAACTATATTTAAAAAAGCTGGTATCAATTTCTCATCCTAGATTAGCATCTACCATATTTCTACCCCTCTGAACACTGACCATTATTTCATGTGATCTAAATTGGGCCATTTCAGTGACTGTCTTCTGAATCTATGAATACTTTTAATTTCAGCTTTTACTGGCTTTTGAAAACCCATAATCACCAAAAATATCACTAATGTTAACTTCAGAAGGACACTGATACACAAATTCTGAAGGACATTAGTTTACTGGGTTTTCCCTTCCCCCTCTCTGAAATCAATTCCTGAGCAATCCAGAAGGGATCCTGATGAATCCTGAAACCTCATCATGCATTCACCCTTCCAGCAGTTGTGCTCAGGAAATACTAGTCATGCATATTAATTCCACATTCATCTCACAATGTTCTCCTCTTCAGAAAATATCTGGCCACTACAGTTTGTACTTTTTCTCCCACAACCCAGTTAAATTACAGAGTCACTACTCTTTGTCTTTTTTAGTATGATTCATTCCCATAATTACATATCTATAATATATAGAAGTATAGATATGGAGGGGAGGGTTTGGTGAAATTCTAGGGTAAATAAGAAGAGCACTCTATATTTTTTTCTGGTCTCTCACCCATTTTTTAATAGTGTTGAGGACTGCAATGTCTGATGAAATGAAACGTGCTCAGCTGAACTATTGAAAAGCCTGACAGAAAAGCAGATGCATAGGAACACACTGTACAATAAAATATAAATACACCACATCTCATAGAACTGCAAGGCTGAACTTGTGGTGTGCAAGGCAATGGGAAATTTAAAGATTTTTTTCTTATTTGCATCTCCTTCTGCTCTCTCAGTACATGATTCAGTTGTCTCTTTCCAGAAAATATTTTGGAGGATGACTGCATTTCAAAGGAAGTGATTGCCTTGAGCACAGACTTGCCAGACCTGTCTGGTCCCATCCTCTCCTGGGAATGTTGCTCGGAGGACATGCACAGCCTGAGCTTCCTGGATACCTGCAGCCTGCTTTGCATGCAGAAACAAAGGCAAAAACCTGGACCATTTCAGTCACCACACAAATCTCTACCAAAATTTTAACTGCAGAATGAAATGGGCACAAGCTGCATAAATCTGGCATTCAGTCATAGGTGAATGGCAATAAATACAGCTGCAAAACCTTCGATTTTCAGCCCACCTGAATAATAAAAGCTCCTGTACTATACATACAATTTATCCATGTCCTCAATACCTGCAGTGCACCATTTTACTAGGGCTCACATTGAATTATTTTGGAAGAAAAACAACAGCCCTAATCTAGGAAAAAAAAGTGTTAAATATCTTTTGAATACAGTCTAATTAAAAAAAAAAAAATTAAAAATCTAAAGATTACAGGAAGAAGTTGACGTCCAAACCCTGGAAAATCTTATCTTACATAAAACGAATTTAGTTGAATAAAAAATTGCAGCAGGACAGTTTTGTGTGCTTCTTTGAAAATTATAGGTGAGATAAAAATGAAAACAGAGGTGCACTGTAGTATGCTTAAATGCTCCCTTTTTTTCAGACTACTATCAGTTTCTGGTATTTAGAGCTGAAGTAGGATTTGTTTCACTATTATGGCTGCAAGCAGACATTCAGCAATTTTGTTTCTGAAAACATATTTCTTCAGTTTTCTGGCATTTTTGATTCTTAGAGTTACTGGTAAGTTATAAATAATGCAGATCTATGAACAGAAAATTCTGCTTTTTTTTTCCAAAATTGAGCTTGCTGAATTTTGCCTAAATTATTAAAGGGGGGAAAAAAAAATCTTAAATCCAGTTCATAGATTTGTGTAATTTGGGAACACATAACATTTTTAGTCATTAGAATCCCCAGCTACCAATGCCAGTGGTGTAGGTATTTCAATAAAAATACAAAGGAAGCTTAAATAAGTTCTGAAAGGAGCAACAGCCTCCAGTTAAATGTTACATCTTAATAAAACTGCTTAGCATAATTTGAAAGGATGAAAATAGAAGTGTTATTTGGCATTAATTTCTTTTCTTTAATCTTTATTCTGCAAAGTATGTGCATGGTATGCAGCCAAGTCTTCCTGCAGGCAATTTATTATTCATACTTCAGCCCTATAATAATAATAATAATAATAGAGCTCAAATCTGCTTTGGGTTATGACAAATAAGATTCCTGGGAGTTCAGATTAACATTTCATAGCATTTGTAAGTGCAGTGGTTTTGGTGCAAGGCAGATGGTTGGCAGGGAGGGAAGCATGTCTGTAGCTTGTAGACCAAGCTGATCGGACTAAAGGAAGATCCCTGTGAACACACACACCCCCAAAATGAAAATTCTTCAATGAAGAAAGATGTTGCAAAAGGCATTGTGAATTGTGGTGGCCATTTGTGGAAAGACAAACCCTTAGCCCATGTCAAACTGCCTGTTCTAAAACTTGTGTTCACTCTACCAAGGTCTAACATGCCCATGCTCCAGGGCCTTCAGTAGTTCCCAAGGACACTTTTCAGTCCGTTACTCAGCCAGCAGGAAGAGCAGCAAAGCTCTTCAGTATTCCAAATACACACTCCTCTGGGCACTTGTGAAAGTTTTAATAACCCTTGAAGAATATACTTCATGTCCCAGTCTGTGCTTGCTCTTTCTTGGTTTAACAGGCCCAAGCTGGGCGAGGGAGCAGATTCCAGAGCCTGGGATATGGGATGGGGGCAAGGACAGCAGAGTGCCGCCATGGCCAGGGGGCACAGCACCCAGTGCCATGCTTCCCAGGGGCACTGCACGTTCCAGAGTGCTCCTGGGAGGTGTGGGAAGGAACTGAATCCCTGCTGGGGAGGGATCCTTCCTTCTCACGGGGAAGGAATGATTTGCCAAAACAGACCGAACAGCTGAGTTACAAAGCCAAAGACCTGCTAGAGATAAAAAGGGCAAACTAATGGAGCTCACAGGAAGCAAAGCCCTGGATGATTCAGCCAGAAATGGCCCCTCAGATATTCCAATGCATTCTAGAAGAAAATCTAGCTAAGCAACCTAATGCAGAAAGAGGTTTTTCTCAGAACAGCAGTAGCAAAGGCCGATTTAAAAATTGTAAGACTTGAACTAACCATGTAAGTACCAAGTTTCCTTTCTGCTTACAATAGTTTCAACACAGGACATCTGGCAAACAAAGCAGGTGACACAAATTTGATTGTGAGATAAACAGATAGAATAACTGAACCAACAGAAATTCATTCTACAGGAACCTGTGTGTGGTATTTTGACTGCATTCCAAGGTGGATGTGAAAATGGCTCCACTCACCTGCAGTTTCAGAAGCACTATTTGAACCTGTAACCATTGAGCATTGACATAATGCTCATAATGGTACCTTTAATTTTTACATTATTGGATTTTATTGCATGCCATGTATGGGAGGCAGTCATAATCTCCATCACCACTGTGCAACTCAGAAATTATGCTATAGGGTGTTTTATGCACCTTCCTTTTCACTGAATTTGTGACAGTTTAGTAAACTTCAGACCTCGGTAAAGCAGTGAAAGGCCTTTCAATCCAGCATGACTGACCATACAATTAAGTCTGAATGCTATCATGACTCAACACTATTCTTTAATCTCTCTGAGAGCCCCAGTGCAGGGCTGAAGCTGTCGTTACCAATTCTGTAATGGACATCAGGGCAAGAACAAACAGAAGCCAGGCTTACTTCAAAGACCAGCGTCTCATTAGTGGGTCCTGCCGCATAGAGACTCTCGGGATGGTTAAAGGAGCGTTGATAATCAAAAACTGTCCCGGCAAAAGGGAACTTCCCTGGCCAGTCGATTGTCCAGTCTCCTGTCAGGTAGTACCTGCTGGCCAGGCTGCGCACGGCCAGGTAGCTGGGGGAGACGTGCAGCTCCTGCAGCTGGATGCTGCGCGCGCCCGCCGGCACCGTCACCACCGCGTAGTAGTCTGTGAGGAGAGGAGGCAGCAACGTGTTGGCAGCTGGCACACACAGAGCTGGCTCATCTCCCTGAGCCACTTTGAAAATTAGCACGGTTCAGAAGATACACAGCTGTTCTGACCCATTGAGTTAGCCCATTTTCACCAGGAAAAACCAGTTCTGATTTTAACATCCCCCCTCCCGCCCCATGCAGCCTGTAATCAGAGTAATGCTGAGGTATTTCAATTCCTGAAATTTTTCCTTGTGATTAAAGGCAAGAAAAAGCAAGTTCACCTTAGAAAAATTCAGAATACACTAATGGTGGCTCCACTGTAGCTTTTCCTGTAGTTCCCTACAGTAGCTGGAAGGTACCACTGCCAAGCACAAGGGCTGTGAGGTGAGGTGCACTGGGATGCAGAGTCTTCACAAAGCCCTGGATACCAGAGGATCTCCCTGCTGCCAGCCAGGGCTGCATTACTACATCCTGGACAATTTCCTGGCCTATATTACTGCAGTAAGGACATGTCTTATGACCAACAGCAAAGAGATGCTCAAAATACCCCTGTGTGTAGTGAAATCTTATCTGCGTTTTATGCCTGAAAAACTGCAGCACGGTGAGATTATTTCCCAAGAAGCCTGTGACAGTCCACTAAGGAAAAGTCCACCTCCCAGTGCCTGGATCTTCCACTGAAACAGCTTCCAAACTATTTAATTTGAAAATGGACATGGAAATACTGTCATGTTTGGCATTATGCTGTGTATTGCTTTTTATATATTCCACAGTCCCATCCCAGTCAGAGCTGCTGACAGCTATTTTTTCACTTGCCTGAATCCTAAAATCTCTTTTAAGAGGAAATTCACATGTGTAAAGGGAAAATGTGGCTTAACAAACAAGAGAATTGTTTAAGTGACCAAGACTTATGCTTACAGCCTGCTTGTTACCAAGAAACAGGAGAAATGTGAACTCTCGTCTCACTCTCCCTGTGATTTTCTGCTCACATCTGGACCCTCAGCCACTGCCTGAATGAGTAAGGAGTCATATATATTGCGTGGGGACACAGCAGAGCAGTGAGTTGATGGTCATGGGGAACAGTTTTCCTTACCATTAGCTTTGTGCTGGGTCAAGTATTGGCCTTTAAAGAACTTGCACGTTGAATTATCTCCTTTACAAACTCCACAAGCATCCAACACAGCTTTGGAACCAAGTCCATGATCACACCCTACTTGCTGCAACCAAAAAGCATAAGTGAAGGACTCAGACAAAAGGGAATTTGAAGAAACAGCTGCATTTTCCCTAAAGGAGTCAATTGCCCACTAATAAAAAAAAGATAGACATTAGGATTGTAAGAAACTTAATTTTATCTTACTTCACATATTCCATCAATACAAACATCATAGTTATTTGGAGAACACAGAGTTCCATCCTTCACTTTGCTGGACATTGCAAAGAAAAAGTCAAAGTCTTCAGCTGTGCAATACAATTTACATCTGTCTTGCTCTGGGGAGAAAACAAACAAACAAAAAAAGACAAGGAAGCATTAGCAGACCTGCACTGTTAAAGAGATAAAAAGCATCTTGGCTGTTGTTTCTTCCTGTATTCTAGAAGATAAGCTACAAGGATGAACTGTGTATGATGACAACTTAGGACACATAAAGTACTTTATATTATGCTTTTTAAAAAGCACATGTGAATTTGCTTGTCCACAAAAGAATTAAGAATTCAAACTCAGTGTAAAAGCATTGCCTTAGCCCTGCTGCTGCACCCTGCTTTCAGTTCCACTGCCACACAGGCTCAAATTTCATTTTTATTAATATAAAAGGGAGACTGCAATAATTTTATCTGAAGTTTATTTAAAATTTGGGAAGGAGATAACATGGCACAAATGACCAATTCAGCTGAAACCTAGAACTGCAGCCAGACTTCCCCCTAACAAAAGTATTTTTCTTCCAACAAATCCCAACCATTGTCAAATTTCTCCTTACACACGGGTGCTGTGTTATGCTTATAAAGGGCTGATGAATTCTGCACAGACAAATCCAGTCATGAAATTATAAATATTATCACAACTGCTGAAATGCAGAGTTTTAATACAAATTGAAGTGCAACAAATAAAACAGTTTGTAAGAACATGAAATTGGATTCAAAAGAGAATCCTTTTATTGTTAAATCAGTAGCTGGATTTCCAGTAGTCCCTTCTACAGAGGCAAAGAATCTGTGGCAATTTTGAAAACCAGATCAGGTTTCCAGGACGATAAATGTAGATCTTGGCAGAGCTTTTACAAAGCAGCTGAGAGGAAGGATGGGCATTTTCAACTCGAGAATCACTTGGGGGCATCTTGCTTTTGACAATTATGCCCCTTGTCCCTAATTTTAAGTCTCTTTTACTAAACACAGCTCCTCCCTTTAAAACCAATGTAGGCCACCTTAATTTCTATTAAACAAGATGTATTTCTTGCCCTATTACACAACGTCTACTGCTATGTGCTGTGAAACTTCTTTCCTCTGTTCACTAGCCTGTTAGGATATTTTTAAATACCCGTGAAAATGTCCACAAAGACATTTGAAGGAAATATAATCATGCTATGAATGAATGTGCATGTATATATTTAATTATATACATTATCATCAAAAGAAAATTTGTTCATGTGCTAAACAAAGCAGCTATGATGTGAGAAAATTCAGACACTTTTATTCAAGTAGTGCTTTCAAACTGGAGAAAATATTTGTTTTAGCTGATAAAAGTGAGTCCTGATTCAAAATATTTGCAAAATTAAGATGCATAAAGTAAAAATAAACTCACTTGTGCAAAATAACAGAAATAGTTATTGAGACCTGAACTTGATAAAGATCTCATAGTAAAAGATGACTTTAAAAAATGTATGCCAGTACATTGTTTGCATTTCCACTTCTCATGGGACCATACCAGCAGAAAAGTCAAAAGGTTGATTTACTGTTACATTTTGAAATCTGAGAACATTCCAAAAGAAGGAAGATTCTGCTAGTGTTATTGTGGAAGCTTACATTTCCCATGCTGAAAATTCCATGGAAATTGTTTTGCTTGGGTTTCAGACTAAGCAATATGGAATATAAAATGAGAGAGAGAGGGGCAGCAAGAGCCGGGGAGTCACGGTGAGGACAAGGACTCGAATTCCCAGCCCAAATCAATCCTGCATGTCCCTGCAGGCAGGATCACACAGCAGCCTGGCTCCAGCTCTGCCTGAGAGCAAACACAGCTCACCCAGACCCAGAGCCTGTCTCTGCTCACGTGGGGCCATGCTCACCCAGAGCACGCGGGTGAACCGGCGCTCGGAGCTCCCTGTCCCTGAGAGCAGGGCCACTCTCACCTTCCACTTTGGTGTAGGGCTTCCACTTGTAGAACCAGCCCCGGAAGGGTTTGCTGTTGTACTCTGCACACTGCAGGGCTCGGAAGTCCAGGCTGCCTGCTGGGCAAGGCTGCTTATTGCAAAGCTGATACACGCGGCTGGAACCTTGGCAGAACTTCCCACCGTACTGCGGCCTACAAAGGAAAGAGAAAAAGATGATTTTGCAAAGTCTCCCTGTTGTGTGATTGGCATGTTACATGTGTGTGAGAGTACAGGGAACAGGAGAGGACATTCTGCCCTGGGAGATCAGTATTTCTTATATGGGCCATTAATTTTCATGGTTCCTAAAACCAAGCAAAGCAGTTGACATGAATTATCTACTTGGATCACTGCAGACTCAGCAAAGATGCAAGCATCTAGAGGTGAGTCATGTTTGCACTAATTTAAATTTATAGGCCTATTTGGTACTGGCCGGGTTCAACCTTGTTATACAGCTATTTTTACTCTGCTGTAACCAAGGAATGAACATGTGCAAAGAATTACCTATCACAATTAGAGTTAATAAAGGATAACATAACACTGATCAAACAAAAAGAGAATGAATGATTACATTTGCTTGTTCATTTATTTTGTAAATCATTTTGAAAAAACATGCTTTTAAATAGTCAGAGGAAACAGGGACTGAGCATAGTTGTCCTGCTTTAGGAAAGTGCTGGAATTCCGAGGTAATTTTAAACATGTCACATCCACTTCAGCAAACCTCACCTGGGCATTTCCCTTCATCTTGGCCAGAATGGAAAGAGCATATTCTATTCCTTTGCTCATAGCTCACATTATCAGAATATTATTTTTTTTAACCATTTGGTCCGTGCACAGATATTGTAAAACAATGTAAAATGCAAGAGTTGCTCTTTTGAACTTAGCAATTCACTGATGTCATTTGTGCAGTTTCACAATGCTCAGATACACATCTGCAAGCACTGAGCCAAGCCTTCAAAATAACAAATTCTAAGAACTCTTTGTTGTATTATACACTTCTGGCCTTGAGCGAAAAGAAATGTACCGATGCTACACTTGCACTTATTTATGTAATGACATTTAAAAAAATTTGGGAACTTACATACTTGAAGGACAAGATATAAACTTTGAGTGGACAGCTTTTCCCATATTATATACACATTAAGGAAAAAAACCAGAATAATATAAAAGATACTGAATAACAGCAATATATTAACTAAAAGCAAAAGTTTAAAAATCTAAGAGTATAGAATGTGCAATTGAAACGTATTGTTTGTTGAAATCCCTAAACACTATGCTGTAACTATTCCCCACATCCAAGGATCCCATGCAACTCCTGACTTGCTCATGCCTGGAGTAGCATGGAGACAGCTCTGTGCAACATGGAGGAGAAAATCCAGGTGCTTCTGTTTGCTGTGGTATCAGTTATATGTCTAACCCTCTAACCAAGCTGGGACTTGCCTTTTTTATGTTTTACTTACACAGTATCTGCCTTTTCCTGGCAGATACTGTGAATTCTGGGCTGCAAAACAGTCTTTCAGAGAAAGAGATGGAAACCCACCTGTTACTGTGTTTAAAACTGTGTTAAATCACCAGTGCTGTGGAAAAAACCACAACAACTTCCACTGACTCTTCCTGAGGTCACCTGCCAGCTACACTGATACTGGGTTTAATGGTGGAGGTCTTAAAAGTCAAATTTTCTGTCCTAGGTGGTGGCAATCCAGCCTGTGAAGGGCAGGGAGGGTATGGAACATCAGTGAAATCAGGGAGAGTTTATGTTGACTTTCTGCAGTTGGTGAGAGCTTTGAGTTAAGGCAGCCAAACTGTTGGGTGCTGACTCAAATCCCTACAGACCTTCTTTACAGCTTCAGCACATAGAGGATTTTTGACCTCCTTCAACCCCAGAGAACAAATCTGCTTTAGTGTAAGGAAAAGAAGCAACCTCCTTCCAAGTAAATGCCACCAAATAAGCAATATAATAGAATTATTTATGGCTAGATCGTGATTTCCAGCCGCACTCTTGCATTTAAGGATGGGACAAAACTCCTCCAAACTAAGAAAGCTCTGAAATAGGCATTCTGTTTCCCAGCTCCATTACAGCATTTTAATATTACAGTACATTCCCATTACTGAAACTGTTGGCTTGAGAGTGATGGAAATGTCTCCACCTTCATTTTTACCAACAAATGTCAGTAGGAGTTAAGTAATTCACAGGAAAAGAGATGGAGATCTACAAATACAAATTCCTGTGGAAATACTACTATCCACACTGAGAAAATCATGCTTTTCTTGAGGATGTTTGTAACACCAGTAGGTTTTGGGTGGACTGCCTCCAGAAGCTGTTGGTGTATCCACACTTACAGTGGAATGCCCTGCACAAAGGATATTCCAATATTTCTGTATTACAGTTCCCCTGATACAGATACAGCCTAAAGCTTTCACCCCTCTGGGACCCTCTCCAGAACTGACATAAACAGCTTGACCTGCATGAGGTCTTGCTGAGGATAATTGGAAAAGGGAGAAATTTGGTGAGAAAGGCCAACAAGAAAAAGTCTCCAAAGATAGATTTGGAAAAGGAGTCTGAGTGCAAAATGGTAAGTACTCCACTCCATATAAGACTCAAATACCAAAATGCTACAAGAGTAGCTTAGATTAGTTCTAGAGTACCCTTTTAAGGATAGAGTTCCTAAATCATGACATTCACTGCAACACAACACAGAGTAAGAAATCCTGAAATTCATGTGATCAAGAAAAGTATTTCATGCAATACCAAATGAATTAAGACTCTGAAATTCCAGACTCCTAATTTACACTTTTTGGAATCATTTAATTTCATGTAAGAACCCTTCTGCTCATCTTGTGTCCATATTATGATAGTATCACAAAGCTTTATTATTCTGCATGAATCTGAAAGATCTACAATGCCTTTCACAATATTTGTTTCTTAGAACTATTTAAAATGGCATCATTAATTTGCATCAGTTTACATCTCACATTTTCTGTAATCACCGTTACAGATGTTATATACAAAAGATTTTAAAAAGTGTGTTCCAGCAGTTTTGATTCAGTCTTTTGACTGCACACATGCCTACAGCTCCATTCTGCTCTGCTGAACAATGCACTATTGTGAGGTGTAGGATGCAGTCCCACAGATATGATTCAGGTATTAATTTAAATCTCTCGGGCACTCTTCAGGTTCTTTCCCAGCCAAACTACTAAATTATGCAATCAATTTCTATATTGGAAAAGTACCTCAACTGTAAAGTGCTGTGGTGTATGAAAACCAGATCCATGCAATTACACTGTGACAATTTACAGGAACATAATGATTTTAGCAAATCTGCCCAGCTCTGTGGGCTGCAGGTGATCCCCATGGGTGTTAGTGAGAATTTGTGCATAGCTCCAATGGGAATTCCAAAGCCATACCCAGAACTGTTTGGGTGTGGTCACAAGGGCTGCCTGAAAATTGGCAGGAGGATGGGAATTGAATTGGTTGGATATTATTTGCAAGAGGAAGATTTCACAAACACACACAGGTAACAAGATTTCCACACACAACAGCTTCATGCTGTATTCCTCACTTGCCCTTAAATTTCTGGTAACATGGGTCACCTTTAAATCACGTTTCCCTCAATGTTCAAAAGTCAATAATTTTGATTTCATTTTAGAGTCCAGTAATTTCTTCACAGATCCACACCCTTGTTCTAATTTTCAGAAATGTCATTCTTTGTAATTTTCAAAATTTTGCTATCCAAAATCATCTATCCAGCTTTTGAACAAAACAAACATCAGCTCCAACACAAATCTGAATTAGGAAAAGTGACATAAATGTGACATAAATATATCACATATAAAATGACATACATATATGTATCAAAATATATAAACATCTGAAATACATTTCAGAAATTCAGAAATAAAAGAAAGGCACCATTATTCTGAATTCCTGTATAATTTTAGAGGTTAACAATGAACAGGGACTGGTCCTTAAATCATTCTCTGTGGTGTAGCACTGAAAATAGATTATATTATTTTTCTTTTGATTCCACATCCATGCAAAATGCTGTGATGTCAAATACAGCTACCTGGATATTTGTGCATTGTGGTGTGGCTTATTTATACTCCTGTCATTCCATCAATGTAACTCTGAGAGAGAATTATACCATTTTATCTTTTCCCTAACTGGATTACTACTAATACAATGGAATTAAATCTAGTGTAAACATGATCCAGCTCTGCTACCAAGTATGACTTGGTTACATCAAATCTTACTTCATTAGAACAGACAGTTCACTCTGAAGGAAAGTTCTAAATGTTACAGCAGTTGACACATTTCATGTTGAAGAGATTCTGCTTGAAGCTCCCAGAAATCTTTATCAATCACACCAGTGCACCAAACTGAACCATTTCTACTACTGGACATTCTCCTGTCACACAAGGAGAGCAAGGGGGGAGCTTATGCATAAATGCAAAGAACAATGTGCAGCCATACCCATTCAGCAAGAAAAGCAGGGACCAAAGCAGGAAGACCAAAATATATACATATGTCCTCTAACTGAGACTCTGCATTCTTGTGCTAAACTGCTTAACAAAGGAAAATATCCAAGTAATTTTATTGATGAAGATGAACTGAGAAACAACAAAAAAGGTTGACAAAACACTCTGCTACGGATCTGCAAAAATTGGCTTGGCTGAGGGTAATAAAGACTATTTTAACTAACTCGCATTCTCCTATAACATAGTATATGAAGCATGGATATTATACTGCAGCATAGTATAGTAGATGAGAGGCTTCTTTACAGCCTCATATAAACTGTGTCATATTTTCTCTGTTTTTTATTACTGCAGTTTAAATGCTGCTTTAACTGTGTGCAATGAGGAATACATGTGTCTATGCCTGCTGAATTTCTGTATGAAATAAAACAGGGAAATCCTTTTTTCCTTGTAAGCTGCAGTGAGTTGAGTACTTGGGAAAGATGCTGGTCAGTTAACACTTTTAATCTACTTTGAAATGCTTATTATAATGAATAGTATTTACAGAGATAAAATATTAATTAGAGGCAAATTTAAAAAATGCTTCATGGGTTAGCACACAATTCCAGGATTCAGCAACTTTCGTTTGACTCATGAAATATAAAAGAATGCAAAGAACATGACAGACATGCAAAGACATCTGTCCTTATCATCCTGGATAATATGATCTCAGTTGAAGTCTTAATAGCTTTTAAGATCTTTTTCTCCTGCTCGTAGGCTGTTAGGTGTAAAAATCTCTGTATGGTGCTTCCTTAAATGTAAAATGGAAAAGTGCAAAATGTAAAAACGTCTGTACAGTGCTTCCTTACTTCTGCAGTTATTTGATAAACTGTAGCATCCCAAAATAAATGAAGCAAGTTGGGCTGGAGATGGTGAGGTATCCAGCAGTCTGCAGCCAGCCTCTGCTTTCTGGTGTCAGGACACAGAACTGTCTCCCACCCATGGACTGCTCGTACTGGACACGGCAGGAAGCCTTACAAACATTTCCACACACCTTGTTTCCCTGCAGAAATGGACCGTGCTTGTTTTCTGCCCTAGGAACATGAATAAAAATGCTACCTTTCCATATCTGTGTCTTACTTTGGATTATTGCAGTGTCTTTCTTGATAGGTGACCCCCGCTCCGCAGGTGCGAGTGCACTCAGACCACTGGGACCAGGCAGACCACTGGCCATGGACAGGCTTGGGCCCGTGGTCACCGTAGCGCACACACTGCCCTCTGCGACACCACTGCAAAACAGGGACACAAAACACAGTCAGCAGCACCTGGGAGATGCAAAAAAAACCCCAAGAAACCAACATTTAAAAGCACCAGTGCTTGATCCTAATGTGGTCACCCACTGAAGTCAATGGACAGCTCGCAGCAGGACAAGGACTCTGGAGTGGGACATCAATCCATACAGTGGCATACATAAGTAATGTTCTAATTTTTGTGCAAGTTTTGAGTTGAAGATCCCTGAAGTAGCAAATTTTCAACACTGTTCTCTTGAAGAGTGCTTTTTTGCATTACTCTTCCCCCAAAAATCCATGTTACTTTATGACCCTGAACTGCAGTGCCTCAACACTTCCCACGTAATTTACACACAACCTCCCAGAATTCTGCTAATATGTCTCCCTTTTATGATTCAATTAGGAAATACAAAGAGAAAAAGCAAAATAGAACATTTGTCAGTAACTTCAAAATCAAAACAATGTTCTGCTGGAATAAACCTTATAGGTAAAGAAAATATTTTGCATAACTACAGATGAGAGTAAATTAGAATGTTCAACTCAAATAAATGCAAAAAAATTAGGGTAAATACAAACAAATAAGATAAGTGTAAATTAGAAGGTTTGACTCAAACAAAGAAGGTCTTTCAGTGGTGATCCCTGATGAAAATATGGCCTTAGTCTGTACAGCAAATAGTATGGCTTAAGGTGTGCTCATATCAGAGTATTGGAAACGTTGATCTATCTCCTGTCATAATTCATGTGTTTTCTTACTGATTTAGATTTGCCAGAGATATCTGATCCCACAGCTCCTTGGGAGAGGCACCAGGCCCTGCCATCAGACAGGTGCCACTGGGAGGCCACATCCCGAGTATGCATCACAGTGGAATCATTTATAAAGCAATCTCAAGGTCTAGGATGGCAAATCCGGAGGGATCTGGCTAAAACTGGTCTTGATGGGACCCTTTATTTGGCCAAACACAGTCTAAACTCAAATTAGGATGACAATATTTTATTTATAAAACAACTTACCATACTTATACCGCAAGCTGTTCCTTCTGCTGCAGGCATGAACTTTGTCTCACACCTGTGACCCACTTTGTGACACCAAAGGGATTTGCAGATGTCCTGAAAAGGAAACAGTACTCACTACAGTGCTCATACTTTCCATTATTTCCTCCTATTTAAAAAGAGTAACCAATGAAACATGCTTTTGCTACCTTAAAAGACGTAGAAATAAACTTTTCTGAATTTGGAAAAGTCTGGGTTAAAGTTTCCTAGCACAGACGTACCCTATATTGCCTTCTTGTTTATGCATCATTTCACTATATATTTCTTAAAATTATATTGAGTGTGAGATTATAATAGAACACAAACAGTGTTAAAAAGTTCATGGCTAAAATTTCATCGTGTCTGCGGGGACTATAATACTGTGAAGAGACAAGATTTTTCTAAACCACAGAAGATATCTGGAAAGGCAGTCTGTGCACAGTGCTGTTCACTCCCTCTTCCTTGTCTATTAGCTGTGGAAGAAACACAGCTGCCACCACTTGAATAATGTGGTTAGTATATAATAAATCAAAATACTCCAGGATAATAACAGGAGTAAAAGAAATTACCATGCGTTTTTTTCAGAATGAGCACTCCAGCTTATTTTAAAAAATGCCTTCTCTGAAGAGACCAGTAAGGAGTGTAACAGTCATTAAAACAATAGGTTAATCTAAATTAATCATTCATCATGAAGTCAAGAGTATAAGTTACATTTCATTGCTCTAAAATAACCCCATAGATCTCTCCCAGACTTTTTGCTGTCATAAAAGTAAAACACAAGAAACTGAGTCCTTCTTACCCCACACAAGCTTTGATCAAAACTCTACTGCCTGCTAATTTCCCTTAGCACAGCAGGCAAGGGTTCATGGCTCATGTGGATTCAAGTGCCCCCCTTATGACTCCTGGAAGGAGCACATTTCCTTCTGAAACTCCCCTGGGACTGGGATATTCCTCAAAAGAGGCCAGTACCTTCAAAGCAAAGTGCCAAGCCAGATAAGGCAGAGAAATATCCCAGGCCTCAGAAGAGCCCTGTACTTGTACTTTTTCAGTGTACTGCGGTTCTCTCATGCCATTGTAACTTCTCAAAAGTGCATCAATAGGTACCTTCACAAAGCTGAGGTTGCACAGTTTTGCTTTCATTCCAAATTGCCATTTGCACTGGGTATCAGCATCATAGATCTGCCCTGGCAGTTTGTCAGGGTATTTATACTGTCCTGTTTGCTTAGGTTCATCAATCAGGCAGGCAGCTTGAGCTGTACTATAATGAGAAGGTAAATTAATCATGACTATGATCTTGACATCAAAATATTTTCATTTGCTACAGACCAGCACAAATACATAATATGGTATACAGTACCTTTAACTAGTTTTAGAGGTATGCTCTGAAGGAAGAATATCTATGTGCAGGAACCAAAAGTTCTTGACATCTTGTTGGTAGCCTGACCTGCAAAGTTTTAAGGAAGCAGGAATTTCCAGGCTTTGGGACTGTTGTGACAACAAGAAAGAATGATGTCAAATTCCTTTGCCTCCCTGTATTCCTGGATAACCAAGAGCGAGCTGACCTCCTCTGCTGCTTTCCCATCAGTGGATTCCCCAAATCAGGAAGCAGCAGAAGCAGCAGGCACAGTGTCCCCTTGCAGCATTTGCCTGTGTGGAGCTGCCAGGAGGCTGTTGCAGGGTGTGTGCTCTGGGCTGTGCAGAGCACAGCTCCCAGCTCCACCTTTCCCCTTCATCTCTGCCTGCCAAGCCCTGTGTACAGAAGGTCACTCCATGCTGGATTTGCCTCCCAAGTGCCAGTCTCTGGGACCATATGGCAGGATGGAGGGCTCATATGGCTTTTTATCTTTCAGTTTGTTTCTGTGCACAAAATATATTTCATCACTGCAGCATGAAAAAAAAACCCAGAACTCCATTACCTTTTCTGGCTGCTACTCAAAGATATTGACTGGGAATTCAAGGACCAGATCCTCATAACTGCTGAGGTGCCTGCTTCTCACTCTAAGAAATGAATATCTAAAATGCCTGTGTTGCTCTTGCTCAAAATACCTCCTGCACATTTTTTAATATTTCTGTATAGTCTACCCATAAATGACAAAAAAAAAAAGGAGAAAGATTAATGTAATAATGAATTAAACAGTGATTGAAGAACAGTTCCTCTAAAGGCATCACTGAGTAATGACAACACGCTGGGAAAAGACCTTGACAACCTTCTCTTTCTCCTTTCTTGTTTCTCCCAGAAACAGGATGTGAAAAAATGTAAAAAGGCCTTTACTCATGACAAGAGCTAGATCAAGAGAGAAAACTCCAGTGAGAAAGGCCGCTGATGCTAATTTACATTTTGTAATGACTTTGGTACCACTGTGTCTGCCCTCTTTTGTGTACGCTTCCTACTCATTCTCTAATAAACCCAGCTGCTGACAGGAATGCCTGGGAAAGAATGATATGCCAGTCATTACTGCAGGGTATTCCTGGAGGGAGAAACTCCTGCTTTTGAAACAAGGCAGGACAAAAAAGCCCTTCCAGGCCACACCACCTCAATGCTGCTGCAGCCCGAGCGTGTGGGCTCACACACTGCAAGGGTTTGAGCACGTTTTAAAGGAGGAGAATTTCACACTTCAGTAATTTTTATGCTGTTCAAGAATTCAAGCCCAGTTACTAAAGCTGCATTCCCTGGCACTGGCCCAGATTTACATCTGACCTACCTGAGAAATTTGTTGAGATACTGCCTGCTGCACACAGACCAAGAAAACACTCCATTGTTTCCAGTGAGTGTGGGAGACATAATATTTCCCTCAGCTTTTCTACAAGCATTTCCTTCTCCATCGTGAATCATCCCAAAGCTGAAAAGAGACCAGGTGGGAGAGAGAAAGCCTAGATTAAACAGAAGCAAGAAAAAATATGGGGGAAAAGAAACACTTTCTGGGTAACAGCTCTATGCTTGAACTCCACAGGGAAGGTGGAGTTTATCCCTTTCATTCCAAAGGGATGAAAACTTACGCACCGTACAAATTAGCATTGGTATAAGTTCCAATTAGCAGCAATTTTTGTCATCACACACTGATGGGAAAGGATGGCCAGGCTCCAAGGAAGAGCCACACTGGTGCTGCACAGGGAGCCAGTGACAGGACACTGCACAGAGGAGCTGCAGCCAGTGCCCAAGGTTTCCCAGTTTACCCATTTCCCACCCCCAGAGCAGAGCAGTTCCATGGTGAGGTGGACGGACATCACGGATCTTGTGTTCAGCCACACTTGTCCTTTCCTAGGGATCTGTCAGCCTAAACCTGCAAAGCAGTGTGAGCCTGTCTCTGCCCAGGGACAATGCCTGCTAACATGAATGCTGTGGAGATCACAATCCAGGGAAACACCACCCATAGGAATGTACTTTACACACCACAACTGCCTTCCTGATTGGAGGGAAGAGCTACAGAGCTCCGTCTGTAGCAAAGGAAATGGGTGTGAATGAATAGAATACACAAGTATGAATATAAAAATATTATTTTTTTTTTAATTTTGGCCACTAACTTGCTACATTATCTCAGGCAAATCACACTGTTTTCCTCACCTTTGTTATACAGTGTCATTTTGTCTAGACTGGAACTGTTTAATGGGAATAGTGCCTCTTACTGGGAAAACTGCCTCTTATGGGGTGTTTTGCTCAGTCTGAGCATCAGGAGGCCCTGCTTTCACTAGGAGAGGTTAGGATGATATAAAAAATAATAAGCAATAACAAAAAGATCACATTATAATTACAAATTATAGGAATTTTATTGATATAATAAAGCTAATTTTTAGAGGTTTTCCTTTCCCGGTTCTGATTTTACTGACTGCATGGGACATCTGTGAAATTCAATGTGTTTGGGATAGAAATTTCATCATCTGTTACTTCAATATTGTAGAACACTGGCGACTTTATAAATGTAATCTGTGCATGTGCAGGGAATATCTCATTTACTGGACTCAAGCCTCTGCTGCTATAAATCATTACAGGCTCATCAGAGTTACTGCATGTGTTGCCACCAGCTGAGGCTCCAAACTTCCTAAAATATATGGTTCTTCCTATAAATGGACAAAGAAAGTACCAGTTGAGCCAGTGTTTTACAACCCTTCATAAAATACCGTGTTCTCTGCACTGCAGCCAGAGAATCCCCAGTTTATATCCCACTGACACAATGGGCTCTGAACACCCAGAGCAGCTGTTAAGGTTTCAGGTAAAAACACAAACTTTAGAAAATCATTAAAATGTCTAACAAAACAGTAAAATGTCTAACCACTGCAGCTTTCAGTGGATCACAGAGTGTGATATTCCCCGCTGTGAAACCTTTGATTAATACATTCACAGTGGACCTCAGCACCTCCAAAGCTGTCACAGTTTTTTTTCTTTCCAAGAATCTCTGTATCACAGAAACCAACTTCTGTTGTCTTACATCACATATTAGGTAGTATCAGGACCATGAACATGACAAATCATCATAAAGACATTTTGTGTCTGGCACAGGCTTTTCCCAAGAGATAAGAAGCATTTTATTAGGAGCATGGAAGTATACCAAGGAAAGGTTGAATAATATGTGAATCAAAGGCAGTGGTGAAAAAAAAAATAAATAAAATAAATTCCAATTTGAATCTCTCAAAGCAAATAAGAAAAAATAAAAAGGGAGGAGAACATCAAGAGACTAAATGGGCTAATTCTTGAAAAATAAGCTATGGGCCTGATTCTCTCCTGATACTGATTGAAGGGCATTAAAAATGTACTGAGGTCAGTGAAACTGCATTAGTTTGACAGGAGGATCACACAATATTCATATTACATATCTGGTTCTTTGAATGCTTTGGCACAATTCCCACGGGCCTCAGTGGCAGCTGGATTACTCTTTAATTCCTTGCTTCCCTTCAGATGTACAGAAACCTGTGAAAGGGTCACTCGTGTAGACATTAGGTCATAGTGTGCACTGCAGAGCATATCAGTGCAATGAAAACTGAATAGTTCTGGAGCAGTCAGGCAGAATGGGAAGCTTCATGCCTTGACCAATCAGCAGAATACAGCACCACTGCTTTCCAAAGGTTTTCTGTGCATTAATGTTGCTGAAAAATAAAGACCTTTTAACTAAGCTTTGATGTTAGGTTTGTCCCACACAGAGAAACTCTGCTTCTCTACTGCCAGTGGTGAGACAGACTCCAGCTTGAACTGTGCTAAACTGCAAATCAAAACCATGCACAAAATTTGTGGAAAAGTAATTCAAAATTATTGGGAGAAAAAACAGCAGAACAAAACCTGATCACCTTGTTTAGATTTAATTCAGCAATCTGAAGAATAGCTGAAGCTCCACAAAAGATTATTACTGATTTTGTATGAGAGACACCAGGTTCTAAGAAAATTACAGTCTTTCTACAATAGAAAACAAATGGAAATCCAATGGACATAAATACAGAAAGGCAGAAACCATTACAAAGGTGGGTTTTACCCAAATCATTCATTAAACAGGTAGAGAGAACAAAGGACAGGTCCAAAGTTTTTTATGAAACACTGGGTCTTCTGGGAAGAGGAGACCTCCAAGAGGCTGAGAGAGATCACCTCTCCAGTGAAGCTGCAGGAACCTGCAGCAACCTCTCTCTTTTTGGAGCAACCACAGGGATACCAGAACGGATTTGCCTACCAGAATATGGGAGCAGTGTGGGAATCTCAAAGGTATTAAAGGCTTGTTCTGAGCCCAGGAGAACACCACTGGTGACCAGTCACCAGCTGGATGGAACCCTGTTCACTACCACTCCTTGGGCTACCAAATGATTTATATTTAGAATGTGCCAATCCAAATGACCTATATTTAACTGATTTATACTAAATAGGCTGTGTTTCCATTCACTTACATATTTGTTTACAGAAGGAGAAACTTACTTGTGTCCAGATTCATGAGCAATTGTAAAAGCCAGTCCAAGGCCTGTATCTTCGTTAATGGTGCAACTGCGGTATTTGCTGCACATGCCACTGATGGGTGCAAATCCTGAAGGAAGGAAGCAGTAAAATAGCTTGTTCCTCTACAGAATTCCAAATTCACATATCATCTGCACTGGTCCTAATAAGCCAGTTTGTTTTGGCACATGGAGACGCTTGTCTACTCCATCAGGTTTATCATGGAGGAATTACAGCAGACTTTTATTTGACAATAAAGCAACCCCTATATAAAAAGTATAAATCAAACCTAACCTCTCCAAGTACACTTTATTTGTAAAAATTATTCTCCCCCCAACCAACCCCCCCATGCCTTTGCTGCTCTCCAATTAGGGAGGAATCCCATTCAAAAAAGGCAAGCAGTCACAAAAAGAAAATAAAAACAGAGTGGCTCCGAAATATTCTCAAAATCAAAAATATTCCTTGAAGAGGTGACAATCCAAAAATAATAGTGTCCTGTCATCTTCAAGAAGACTAACAACAAGACACACAATGAGCAAAAAGGGACTCTCTTATTTGAAACCAGCTCAGCTCCTGCTGTGGGTACGCCCAGGTTTCCCAGCCCGTGTTCTGGTGTCATACCCAAAGTGTCACAGGGCTCGTTCTGGTGTCATACCCAAAGTGTCACAGGGCTCGTTCTGGTGTCATACCTAAAGTGTCACAGGGCTCGTTCTTCCACGAGCAGATGTCAAAGCCTGTCAGAAGGATGGCGTGGTCGTGGCGCTTCCCGTTCTTCCCCACCAGGGCAGACTGCCACTGGCAGAAGCTGTTCAGGGACTGGTCAGCGTGGTGGTTGATCAACAGCCCACCCTGCAGGGAGGGATGGACACACAGACACACAGACAAGATATTTCCAGCAGTGCATGAGAAAGGAGATTGAAAGAGTAAGAGTTGCTTAGGGAAAAGATAGTTAATATTTCATATTTGTTCCACATCAGCTTATGTATTCCCATGTTAACTGTCTGTGATGGCTGAGTCAGCTGATGAGGGAATCTCTTACAACTGTAAAACAAAACTGGGCCTCTCCCCAGAAACACAGATATTTCAAAAACTGGTGGCTGGAATTAGTGTACAAATATATTTGATTCCTGAGAATGCTGAATACCAAGCCATATTCAATATTGTGATTATAATGTATTGTAATTGCTGGGGAGGAAGAGTGTTATCCAAGTAGATCGACCCTTCACAAGTTTCTTTTCAGCAAAAGAAATTTTTGTCTTTTTTTGTCTCAGCACCCTTGACACAAGAATTGGCTCTGCTACCACCTTTTGTTACATGTTTTCTTCAGTTTGGGACTTCTGACTCCTTACCACTTCTGATCACCACACCTTGGAAAGCCCAATTCAAAATTATTCCATTTATTTAAATACTTATTAAATAGATTTCTCATTCCAGCCATTTCTCCTCAAGGAAATGCTAGAAAATGTTAAATTTTATCTTACTGGAAGCATTTGGATGTTTCTAAAGAATATTTATATGAAATGAAGAATTTAGAATCAAAACCCAAGAAGCAGTGGAAAGTAGAAAGTGTCACTTTGGAGTTTTTGGCAGTTTTGGTCTTCTTCTCCTCACACTCTAAGCCTTAGGAAACCTCCCTGCACATAACATGGGAGCACCCAATGCTCCCAATGAACAGCAACAAATGAAGTAGCTCAGACAAAAATTCCGACACAACTTACAGGCTCTTGTTCCAAAAGAAGCAGGCTCACAACAATAATGTTTATATCACTTCCAATTGTTCCATCCTTAAACAGACTAGAGACCTGCAATGATTATTGGAGAGGAAATATCACCTACATGCATAATCCCTTTTTAATAGATTAAACATATGTACTGAGTTATTGCCTTGGACTTCAATTTTCAGTCCTAACTTATGGAGTTAGATACCTTGTAGGCTTAACCCAAAAGAGCTCAAACTAGAAGAATTATGCCCCAAACTACACTTAGTAAAAAACCTTCTATTGACTTAATGGGCTTTGATCTGTCCTTGCTCTCCTGGATCAAGTGTAATTAAGGCCAAAGTTCAAGCTCAAGTTTTGCAGTACAAAAGTAAAGAGCAAGGCCATGCAGGAAAACATATTTCTAGTCAAATGATAGCAATTTTATAGAAATATATTTGTGCTTTCTCAAATAAGTGTTTCTAGAAGACATGAGATGAAACAGATAAAGATATTAAATGAAAGTTTCAATTTCAGAGTATCTGCCTTTTTTGTACTACACAGGAAGTATTTTAAAATTTAACATTTTAAATACTTTCTAATTATTTTTCTTTACTCTACAATACTGTTGCCAGAGCTGTGATGTTCTAAAGATGTATATTTAAAGGCTTTTCGATAAAAGTACTACATTAGGTGAGGCTTGAAGAAAGGCTTGCATAAGGTGTCTCTGCTCTTTTTGTTATCAGTATTTGTCTAATGAAAGATCCTACTCTGACACAACGATATTCCCCAGAGAAAAGACACTTCAGTGACACCACACCTTACCATGTTCATGACTGTTAAGATATATGTTGTTACATTTTCCTTGCCATGTTTCTCCAACATTTTTTTATCTGCCACAACAAGGGTTTCAACATTTAGACTTCCATTTTTCTGAATTTTAGCAGATGATCTTTTGAACCTCGCAGAAGTCCCGTACTCATCTGAGCGAATGTAGGTCTCTTCTGTGGGTGGCTTGGGTGCATCTAAAAGGAAATAAAACTGTTTTGGAAAGAGTTCAGATCACCCATGAACAGTTTCATCAGAAAATGAAGTATCACAGGTTTAAAGCCTTAGATTATTTTTATAGCATGTGATTTAATACTTCTGGCTAAGTTCTTCCATATTTATTAAAAAAGACCTGATTCATTCCTGAGGGAAGGACTGCTACAGGGAGAGAAGGAAATGGGAGAACCACATTTGTATTCAATAAGCACTTTAAAATAAGGAATTAATCTAATAAAATGGTAGCATCTGTGCAAAAAAAAAAAATACAACAGAATTTTTAACAGAGTATCTGCATTTTTCCTGTTCTTTTGATAACTTCCTGAGGTGTTTGGCATGTGCAACTTACATAGCAGTTGGCAAAAAAGTCCTTTCCACAACAGATGTCCACGGGCAGTACAAAAATCAGATAGAAACTACAAGTAAATTCCTGCCAGCCTGATATTGGGACTGACATTGTCCTTCCATGCCAAACTGCCAGCGAGATTATTCCTGCTGGGAATGTATTCATTGAGTCAGGCAACACCAAGGAGGGCTTGACAACAGGCAGTGCACATCCCAATTCTAGGGAGCATTTTCTCCCTCTGTGCTGGTGCAGCACAGGCAGTGGCACAGCTGGAGAGTGGTTGCTGCTCCAGTTCTTCAGGGAACCAGAAATCAGGAAGAGAAATCCATCTCCCACATCCTACAGTGCTCCTGCTATCCACAGGTTCTTCTGCATAACCTACACTGCCTTTGCGTCAAGAATTAACTGAAAGGCCACTTTAACAAACTCTTTGGATAATAATGGGGTTTTTTTTGACACAGGATGTAACAAGACAAGTGAGGGAGCCTCAGGTAATGAAAAACATCCTGCCTGTTCCTCA
This sequence comes from Hypocryptadius cinnamomeus, assembly GCA_013400635.1. Classification (NCBI taxonomy): domain Eukaryota; kingdom Metazoa; phylum Chordata; class Aves; order Passeriformes; family Zosteropidae; genus Hypocryptadius; species Hypocryptadius cinnamomeus. The sequence goes on along the minus strand of VYZP01049277.1, from coordinate 96,888 downwards.
TCAGAAATTTATTCCCAAGAGCTAAACCAGACCCTACTTTCTACCCTGCCAAACTGGGGAATCAAGAACACCACGAATGCACAACAGTGGTCTGCTTTCAAGAACTCAGCATTCTGACATGCATTTAACATACAAAGGACCAAGTTATGGTGATTTTCAAGTGTATCACTCATTATATAACCATCCTTTACAAGCTCAAAGAACTTTTCTGTTCTGGAAGCACATCAAAACACAAGGACAGGCCTCACCCAAGAGGGAAGTGCTCAGTTCAAGACACACCATGCCCACGTACTGTTTTGAAGGCAATACAGCTCCAGTGCTTTGGACACATATATCCATGAGCAGAGAAGTTTTGCTCTTGAATTTACTTCACTGCTACTCAGAAAACCTAAGCAGCAGCGGCAGTTTCATGCATGTTTTACTAACTATAGTCCAGTTAACTCTCATGATCTAAAAGCATTTAGGTTGTGACAAAGAATTTGGAAGATGATGAACTGGCTTTTCTAGTGCTTGCAAAGTCCCTGCACATGAAATTTTAAATATGGTATGTACAAGTTGATGGGACAAGTTATTTTTATGACACCCAAGTGGCAGTGTGCTCTTTCCTCTTACTGCTCAGCAAGTTTGATTTCATTCTTAGGTTAGGATAAACTAACCCTGACTAGGCAGGGTTAATAGCAGAGCACCACCTTTTGTCAGCCTGAATTCTCTATCCCTTTGTTTATTCAAGCTGAAACTCTATTCCAGGTGACCAGATTGGCCTTCGCTGAAAATTTCAAATTTACATGACTCCAGATCTCAGAATAAGACCAGGAAAAAAATGTAAAAACTTAAAAAGAGGAAAAAAAAAAAGGTAAGAAGAAAAAACGTACCAAATACTCATAGAAAAAGGGTTCCCTTTACTGGGGTAATATCTTCTGCATCCTGTATTTTCCTCTACTCAATTAAACAATGATGTGTGATTTTATTTGTATTTCATTCTCTGAACATGAGATTGATTTGATTTGATTTTTGATTTCTATAAATTAACCACGACTGGGTCTGGAAATAAGTTGTTATTTTTTAGAACTCCTTCCTTACTCTAAAAAGATTACAGGTATGAACTGCACAAAGTGAAAGACCCCAGGGTGTGAAAAGAAAGAGTTTTGTGGGTAAGGTACTTAAATGCCATCTTGCTGAATCAGTTCCTGAGTGTGTCTGACATCAAGTTCCTAAACAATGACGAATAAATCACTTTTACTAAATTCATCATAGTTGAATGCTAGTTGCATGTTCTTCATTTAACATAAAACCTGCTTGAATATGCAGCTAAGAACTCATAGCTGTAAGTGAAATTATTGAATAAATAGATATACATGTAGACTTACAAAAGCACAAAGTATTTTAAAGAAAATTCAGTTTCTCAATTAGGTTCCCAGAATCACTGGTTACTTCTGACCTCTCCTGTGTCTGTGACCCATTTATAAGACAAGAATAACAATAATATCTTCTCACATCCCAGGAGGTCATACAAATACAGTGTTCAAAATGCTCTCATCTATTATAGGGATAAGCACTGTGTAAAAGCTCAAGAGGACATGGATAATTCTCATTTTGGATAAGCAGTCACGAGAGGAGCAGTAAATAAAGCACAAACTCACAGGGGACAACCCAAACAGAATGGGCCAGTGTAGAGCAGTGTAGAGCACCATCAGCCCTGCTCTGCAGCAGGAAAACCAGACAGGAGGGGAAGGGAGGATGTAATGAGGCAGTTTTGGATTGCAGTAGAAGGCAAATGTTTACAGGTTGAATCACAGGCTTGTGCATCTGGCATTTGAGGATTGGCTTTTAAACCTGGGGGGAAGGATTTCTGAAATTTTAACAAGCCATTTGTTTTCAGGCCTCAGTCTCAGCCAGCCACCTTCCCACTAACTCCTTTCTCATTCCTTCCCTTCTATTTATTTTCTCCTTCTTCCTTATACACCTTTGGAAAAGGAAGCTGCTCATTTTCTCAGAACTTCTGTGGGAAGTTGGAAGAATATAGGTGGACTCAGGCACTGTTTTCAATACTGTTTGCAGTCCTGGAAACCCTCATTAAGAAACTCAGCTCAGAAGCTGATCAGCTTTCAAAAAGACTCAACTGAATGCTAAAAGTACAGATATAGGGTCCAAGGGGGCTCTAAAATGTTCTGCAATTTGAGGGCCTAATGAAGGACTCAGAATGGATCTTGGCAGGATAATATATTTCAATATATTTTTAAGACATGGCTCCAAAATCTTATTTAAACAATTTACATGGGTGGTTCTTTTTGAAGATCTCAGTTGCTGAAAATTTCATTATCAAATGGTGAGTTCTGAAAGACTTTTTCTCTATCCTCTCAGAAATTAATGATTTTGAAGCTTTTTCCTCCATCTTCAAGCCTAATTAATTTTTTATCCCCAATCTAACAGAGAGAAGTTCAGGGACTTGGCATCCATCACTGTGCAGAACTGCTTACTGAAAACTATGTCAATGTAAAAATAAAATCACCACTGGGATCTTTTAATCTAGGCAAAGCACAAGAAAACTAAATAGTGATTCTGATGGCTTAATAAAAGAGATGATTCTCTGAACTTAGAGCAAAACTCAAGTTTCTCATACACGTTTCATGTTAGAAATATATAATCTAAAGTTATTACGCCTCCATCCCAAAGGGATGTGAAGAGATGTGAAGCACACCCCGGGAACACCACAGGACACAGCCTGAAACAGCCACTACCTCAAGAAAGGAGAGAAAGTTTCCTTACATACATTTCTTGCGACGTCCACAAAAATGCTGCTTTTGAAACCTTCCGTGGCGGTGGGCGCTGGCTCGCGCGGGATGCGCGTGGGAAGCACGCATTCTGCTCCGGCCAGGAGAGGAGGATTTGGGATGGGGTTGAGCTGGGGAGCGGTGCACCTTCCCCTCGGCAGTGCGCTTGTACAGCACGTGCGGGTGGTGGCCGGCGGGGGACGTGTAGTTGTGCTCCCGTGCCAGCTGCTGAGGTAACGGAGAGATCAGGAACTCCATCCGCCGCGTCCGTATCAAACCTGACTGAAAGGAGACACGGCACCACAGATTAGAGAGGAGGCTGTCAGTGACATTCCTGCAAAGCCCAGACCGACCACAGTGTGCACCTTGACACTGGATAGCTACTCAAGTTACAGATTATTCAAGTTATCATCTGGATATTCTTCCCACTTAAATATGCATTGTTTCCTTTTGGAGATGACCAGGTTTCCCGTTTGGAAAAACACAAACCAGGAAGGTTGTGGGATGGTGTAGTGATTAAAACCATGACAGATGGGCAGCACAGCACCTTCACACAATAGCATGGATAGTTTCATATGCAATATTAACCCATTCTTCACAACACAGGTTTGTTTGTGCGGGTGTTTTTGTACAGGATATACATAAAAAGGAAATGCATTTGGAAAATACAACTTCTCATAAGTGCACACATCATAGAAGAAAATATTTGTGTTAAGGTTCACAGCTTTTTCACAACAAGGTATTACCAACCAGGAGTCCCAGACTTAAGGGCATCCCAAGTAGAAAATGACATTACAGGTCAGCAGCACAAAGTTGAAGCATCTGAACATTTAAGAACCATCGTTCAGTAATCAACTCCTTGCAATTTAATCATAATTTAAACACAAGGTAAAATGTATGCCCTCCTACAAGGAAAAGCTAATCAGTAAAGGCAAGTATTTGATTGTTTTCCTTCTTGGATCTCTGAAAGACACAAGTATGGGAAAACTACACTGTAGTTTTCACATAGGATCTGTGCATAAAACTGCATATGTGATGAAGTGTTTCCAGGATCAGGGCCAGGGAAATGTGGGTGGCACTGAGGAAGTATTTCCATGCAGCTCATTAATCAGTTATGATTTTATTTCATTTCTTGGTTTTGTAAAACATGTTGTAATAAACACCCCTTTTTACCAAGTCAAAAACCAAAAAGAAGTTTCATCAGGTAATTCTATTACATTATATACGTAATACTAGATACAGATTTTTGGTTTGGATCAGTGAGGCTCTACCATGTGCCAACACCCTCCTGCCAAAACTGACATCCCACGAGGACTACATATCTCTTCGGCTTCAGAAAAATATGCGCAGACAAACAAATGTCAATTGCAAACCATCTTGCTGCACATCTTGAGTCCTCCAAGACCATGATTCCAACCTCCTTCCTCAAAAAAATCTTTGAAAATGCAGACATGCCACATGTATCACCTCTTCCCTTCTGAAATGGATGTTCTTCTTCAGCCCAACCTCCCAGGGCCTGAATGCCATGGGTATGACAAGGAGAGCAGTTTGAATGCCTAATGTAAGCACTGTATTTTTTAAGGATCTGTAGAATTTTCTGTGTTTTAAGAACTATTTCTCAAGAGGAAAACTCAACACAGTGAAAAGCAAGTGAAAATTGAAAGTTACACATGAATCTTCACAGCTTTAACCGTTAACTAAACCAATGCAGAAACTGATTTTAAGTCTATTCCAGCTGGAAAGATTTATGAAAGATCTACAGGTCCTCAACAGACAGCAGTCATCCACTGCACTCTTTTCATAGAAATTCTCTTCTGTTGATCCAAATCAAAGGCAGTTTTGCAGTACTCCCCAATATAAACACCTTTCACAGGGGCCCAATAACAGTACTCACAATGTCACACTGTGATCTCAGTTTCGGCAATAGAAAAGATTCCACACTATGAACTGAGAGGGTCTAATTGCCCTCTGAAATATAATAGTAACAATAATAATAATAATAATAATAGCCATAACAACAACACACAAATTATATTCTGATACACAAATTTCCCATTCTCCTCTCTTCAACATGAATCCATAATTATGTATCTCAGCCTGTATCTACTTAACATTCTAAAAGAAGGTTAAAATTGTCTCCATCAATAAAAGACAGGGTTTTAATAATTGACAGGAATTTAACTCGCCTGCTCACTGCAATAAGTTGGCATATTTCGAATGTCAGATCACATTTGGTCATGACAAAGTACTCTCCTGTAGGGAAGACAACTAATATTTTAGTCCTTATGATGTGTGTCATCACATAATATACAAGCGGTTCTGAGAGGCAATCTTTATCTTGAATGCATTGATAATTGAGCAGTGCTAAGAGATTTTTTTTTTCAGCTGGAAAACAGAAATGTAGTGAATCTGGTTCTTATTTCCCCATTTTAAAGGTTTCCATATCTGAAATTATTCCTGTAGGATTCATTTTGTAAATGATTCAAACCATATGGAAAAAAAAGGGGGTTCTGTAAGAAACTGCCTGTAAGAAATTGCTCCTGATGCACATGAAGTCTCAGCCCCAAACATCATTTCTGTATTTAACATTATAAAGGTGGATTGAGACTTCATGGCTGGGGGGTAAGAAGTGACTTAATTCTGGGCCCTGCTTGTATTTTGCTGCACCTTTATAGAGGCAATAGCTGACTGAGTGCCTTACAAATGTAGTCACTTTTTTCCAACAGAAATGACCCTAAATCTCCAATAAGACATTTTTCCTTTGGGTTTTACATCAAACTCATCCTCCAAGTTGAAAAATGCTGTGTGAATGAAAGATACCTTCTTTTTGATAACATCCAGTTTTATGAAGTTGTGAAGTTGTCAAGAAGAAAGGGGAAGTGCCACAGAGCAGTCTGGACACTCATTCAATCACACACCATTTGCCATTTTTTCCAGGCATGGGATGGTTTCAAGCATTCCTATTGAATTAATCACTTTGGGAATTCCAAAGCAATGCAGAGAATGCTGACCTGGCTTCAGACAGAGCTGCTGTCCTCTGGAGCACTGCAAAGCGGGCAGTGGGACAACAACTGCCAGGTACTTTTCCTGCAGGTTCTTAAATTGCAGTGTTGGGTGAAGCAAAGTGGCCCTCCACTGTGCTGGCTGGCACACATGGCAGCTGAGAAAGGCCACGGCACAGAGGCAGGACATTCATCTTTTCATTCTTTTTCATCTTCATTCAGAGACACAGATGCATCTTTTCTAGCTTTACACCAAGAAGGGATTCCAGTTTTTGAAGGCCAGATTTTGGTTACTGTGTACTCCTGGGAGGTTTTTCTACAAATACGTGAAATATCTCCATAATTGTGAGTTAGATTCAATGTATTCATCCAGCTCAAATACTTCAGAACAAATACTGTCAAAACTGTTGTGGAAATTTTTGCTTTGGGTTTTCTACTTTATGCTTTAGCTTTATGCATTACATGTGATTTTCCCTGAATCAAGGATGACTTTCCATTAACCTCGATGGGTTTAGGATACAATGAGGAGAGGGTCAGATAGGTCAAAATTCCATTTTTATTTCAGATTCTCTGCAATTATAACACCACAAGAGGAAGCAGGATGACAAAATCTAACATTCTTGTAAGTCTAGACAACACAGCATGAAAAAGGCCAGGGACTCCTGTCTACTCCTTCTGTATCCCACTGTGGCTATCACTAATAATAGCAATAATTGTGAGAATATGGTGGGAAGGAACACCCAAGAGATTGCTCAGTTGGAATTTGCTGTTTTCTTCTTCCCTCACAACACATATTTGCTATCCTTCTGGAAGGGATATTCCATGCCATTGGAAAGAAAATGGAAAGACACAAGTTGACCTGTGTGGTTAGCAAATAATTTTGAATCAATAATATAGAGGAACTTGCAGTTTGTTTGCAGAAAAGTTGAGAAGAGATAAAAAGGCAACATTCCTCCTCCTCTCATTATTTGTTATGAAATGTTTGCTGAGCTCTGGGCTAAAGGAATTTTCAGATCCAATACACCTCTGTGAAATTCCTCAGTATCTGGCTGTAATCACCAAGGTAAGGAAGTTGTTATGTTTTCTTGGTGTGTTTCAAGAGGAAGAAAAATTTCAAAATGAGATTTGGACAAGGGCAATGACAACATGGTATATCTGCTTCAAGAATTTTTTAATTGAGCAGAGACTATAAATTGAAAAATAAGTAGAATTTTTTTTAAACCACTGAAAAATATCATCTTAACTATACAAAATCAGGTAGATTTTCTACTGATTTTCCATCCACAAGGAAGAATTTTCAGAGTCACTAACATATCTGTCCCTAACACATCTCATTGCCCTCTTACTGGAACAGCAGAGGCTGCTCTCATTTGCTCCCCTGTGAGTGGAGCCTTTGGCAGCTTACCAGCCTCTAAACCTAATTCACTTTGGGGTTTCAGCATCTCCAGAAAAAACAGACCCTCCATAAAAAGCAGAGCAGTGTCAGTGAGTGAAGGATTTGCAGAACTTCTACTTCTCTCCCATAATTTAACAAAGCTGAGTGCTGACAAATCCTCACTCCAGACTGGAAAGGCCTTGTGGCTGAGGGTTCTCTGTTTTCATACAAGGCACTTTGATTGCATGCTAATTAAACTGAAGGCAACAGCTTTATGCATATTAAAGTTAGAGGAGTTTCAGAAACCAGATGCAAATAATGAGGTAAAAGCCTAACAAAATTAAACTGAGAATTAAAACAGATGAATAATTGAACTTCAATGTCTCTGCTAAACGACCTACTCAATACTGATGTAAAGTTAAATTACATTTTGCACAAGAACAAGAATATCTCAACTAAATGAGGTATGAAAAAGCATGCACATATTTCCTAAGGAATACTACTCATACCCAGAATGCCTTATTCAGTGTTAGGAGCATATACATAAAATAAGGTGTTAAAAAACCTGCTGTGTCTTAACTAAAACAATGACCAAAGAAATCCATGAAATCTATACCATTATGTGGATGTGAGCGTGCTCAAGATGAAAAATCACTAAAAAGGAAGAGTTAAATGTCATTTCACACCCATTAAAATAGTTCCAAATATTCATGAAAAGTTTTAAAAGACTTGACAAAAGGCCAACTGAAATTGGCATAAAGTTTTCCACAGACTTCAGTGGACATTGATCCAAGACTTCTGTTATTTCCCAACTGTCCAGCTCCTAAAAAAACCCAAATCATTGATTCAAACACATCCCAACAAGAATTACAGAACATGAAGTACAGAGACATAAACTACAGTCTTTAGTTCTACTTAAAACACATAAAAATGTAAACTAAGAACTTCCCTGAAAAACAAAGAATAAGGAGAGCAGATGACCTATGAACTATGGTTTCTGGTTATTTAAAACTGTCTGAGGCCAAAGATTCCTAGAAATCTAATATGCACATCACAGTGTGGTTGGGGCCATCTCATGTTACAGCATACTGGAGTCTTTTCTCATTCACTTTGCAGAGAGAAAACTCATGAAATTACCTTACCTGCAGCTCATTTTCACCCAGCTCTTGTTTCCTGCCCTGATGCTCTGTTAATTCTTCAGTGCTTTGGCACCACAAGGGAACACAAAAGGCCCAGCTCTGTCACCAAAGCTTTCCATTGCTGGAGGAGAGATTGCCCTCGCTCAGCTGTCCCACCTGGGGGTTCTGCCTGCCAGACCATTTCCCACATGGAACCAAGGGCAGCTTGGAAGCCAAAAGAGGGTACGGCAGAGATCCAGAGAACACAAAGCTGTTCACACAGCTTAGAGCTCCCTGACAACAGCCAGAAGCTGCCTTTTGGCCAAGACTAGTCTCCGGAATTGGGCAGATGTCATTTTTAAACACCAACATACAACAACGTGTGCTAGAAGAGGAGAGAGGTCTCCCCTAAGTCCCGTACTTCTGCTCAGCCTCCACCCCAGAGCGAGGGGAGATGAGAGAGGCCTTTCCTCAGGTTTCATGAGCACAGCATGGCAATGCCCTCACCAAGTACAGAAACCACCTTGGTGTTTTCCACCATCCCTCTGTTCCTGCCTGGAACATGTTTGCCAGAGCAAGTCAGCCCAGCCCAGGAGCCACAGGTCTGCTCAGGTTATTGAGAGAAGCACAGCACAACATCCACGTGTGGACTCAGCATTTCATAACAGCAAGTTCACGGCAGCAGGGATTTCAGAAACATTTCAAATGTTGCCACAAAATTGGTGGCAGTCCCTGTGCACCAGCAGAGACAAAACCCTGCCAAGACAGCAGGGGAAGTGCCAGCTACTTAGAACAGGTTTTGGGTTAAGCCTTGAAAATGTGGTAAATGTATCATTTTCTCACTTATGCCAAGGAATCCTATGAAGAATAAAGTCCTGTTTAGTTTGCCAATATTCATCTTATGAATTCCTCTTTCCTCCAAAGCAAGGGTATTCAACCAATACCATCATGAGACTGTTCAAAGAAATCCTGCATTATGTAAGCAGTTTAAATAATAAATTATTGTTTCTTTAGGGAATGTGTAATGAAGTAGACTCACCTCTTGGGATGGGTTAAATTGGTAGTCTGAAAAATATGTGAGAATATAACCTTACTACAGTCATAAGCAAAACTACTTCCAAGAATTATAGCAGGATAGTACAGCCTGACCTGGAACTGCAGATACCTGATAGCACTGACTGACTTTTTGAGAGATGGCTTATTGAGCCCCTCTCAAGTTAGGGTCACAATGTCAATGCTCTGGAAAATATAATCAAAATGAGCAAATTAAGATGTGAAGTTAGGTAGAAAAAAATGACAAGCAGCATATCTGGAAAGGAGAAAGGGGCTGAATTGCAGAAAGTGTTGCTGAGGTGAAAGATATTTTTACCCTCGGGAAGCATCAGGAACAAACAGCCAAGCCCATGGCAGTAAATCATGGTAATTAAGGGAGTTCCTTCCCTCTCCACTCTGACCCACAGCCCCTTTTCTGGGAGGTAGCTGCAGAGGGGACAGCAGCAGCCACCAGGCAGAGGGGCATTTTGCCTCTTTCTTTCCCCCTGAGAAGGGCACTTACACAGTTCACCCACGTTACTGAAGCACTGGGTCAATGGAACAAGCTTCTGAGACACCGTGACAGAGACACAATCCCTGATCCACCAACAAAAAGTGAAAAGTCTGGACCCTAAATCCATACACAGATTGTTAAATTAATGACAGACTTTTACAGAGTGTTAAGCACCCAGGAGCTCCCATTGAGCTGAACATTGTCTGTGCAAGCATTTTCAGAGTGCTTTTATACCAATTTGGGAAAGAAAATGTTCTGGGAAACTAGTGAGAATGGACTCTCATGAGGTTTCCAATAATACACATGTATTATTGAAGTCAGAAATCCCACGAGTAAAACTCAGAGCATGTTCATTTTTGATCCTGTCCCAAACCAGGCAGCACAAAGGCATGCGAACATGCTGAGGGGAAGAGAGAATTTAAGTTAACTAAACTTTTCCCTAGCTTTTATGTTTGCCAAAAAAATTCACCCATCCTCCAGAAAAGTATCAAGCCTGTAAATGGGCAGTTCCTGATGCTGGTTCCAGAGTCAGGGAAGTATAAAGTGATGTTTTATGGGACTGGGTCCTTGGCTGATGAAAATGACCTCAGCAGACCTTTACCAATTTTCACCAGACTGGAATACCTGGCTCTGTACCACAGCAAATGTTTAGGTTAAGTTAATGGCCTTTATACACGCTAAAGTGTTTTTTTCTCATGAAAGAAGCATTAGAACATTGGTTGCCTTTTCTGACTTGAGAATTGTCAGCAGATGGCATTTTTCTTTAGAATCTGACTCAGAAAAATAACTCAGTTATTCTGTTTTCCAACACCATATAGATTTCTTGCAAATGTAAAATCTTAAGGGTTCTTAACAATATAGTATTTTATTACCTGACGATCTGACAGAAAGAGAGTACAAGGTTTAAATTGCCAGTCTGAGTTAGCCATGAAAGACTACTCTGTTTGGTTGCTCAAAAGAAGTGCTATGCAGAACAGTCAGCAATTAAAACAAGGTAACAAAATTGCATGTCTTTAATTATTCCTATATGAACAAAGCCAGGGTTATCTCTGAATAGTGCCTTTGTATTTCTGCAGTTGACTGAGCTTGTTTCAAAAGTCTTTATGCAACCCCCTGTCAGCATATGGCAAATAAGGAAATATTCTTATTTGTTCCTCCACTTATGGTAATTGAACCAGTCACATTGGTATTTAAATGTATTAAATTGGTATTTATTGCAGGGTAATGAGATATTCTAGAACTAACACAAAGTTGATTGCTTTGCCACAGATTAAATACTTGCTTGTCAGTACGTGAGCTCGCTCATTTCTCATGTTTTTGGTTTAAAAAAAAAAGCCAAAAACCGAAAAGAAACCACCCCAGGAGCAGGCATGATAAATGAATAGAAGAAAAATACTAATTCAAACTACAGCATAACCACACTAACTATACACCAACAATATTTAAGTGAGGTGCCAGAGGTTTACCAAGTTACGGTCAGGATCACTTCATTTACAATTCCATCAGTGGGGCTCTTTGGCTCCCTAGAAAGGTTTTGGAAGGCAATTAGCTAAAACCAACAGCTCAAATTTAGCCTTGGTAGCTGTACAAGCACTTGGGTATGGCCTGTTTAAGCAAATCCCGGCAAGTGTAAGATAAAATCTATTAGTTATGACAGTTCTGAAATCCATCACAAAGCAAACAGGAAACAGCAGGATTATTTAATGAGTGCATTTATGCTTCACTTTCCCTAAAAAGAGGCAGCCCACTATTTGTCATGTGCTGACAGTTGATTAGTTACTTAGGGTACCTCAAGAATAACAGAAAAACTGACTTCAGAGGGTAGCTTAGTGTGTCCCCTGAGCTAACATCCCGTGTATCTAGGTGCACAGCTTCAGAGAACACTCCAGGTGAGAGCAGGATTACCTTTAGAAACCTTCACAAGCACAGGAAATGCAGCTGCTCTCTCTCTGTCCTGTCATTCTCTGTAACAGCACAACACAAAAGCACCATTTACATCCCTCTTAAATACCTGAAATGTGCCTTCGAGATGGCCAGATCTTTGGACAGGGCTGCGTTTCACCCTAAGGTGGCTTTGCTATGCATTATTTATGCTGCTCAAAGGATTAGGTGAAATTAAAAAGTTCTGGCAAGATTCTCCTCCCTCTTTGTGTACAGCTAATCAATTCTGCAGGGCTGGAGTTCAGATGTACCAATATTCTAGAGAAAGTGCATGCCTTCTTAATGAAGCTGCTGCTCCTGGAGTGGTAATAAAGGCAAAACCAATAAGATTAGGGCAGAGTGACACAGAAAATGAACAGCTTAAAAAAAAAAACCCAAAAACCCAAACAACTGATGATATATAACTAAAATCAGTACTTGGAAATTTCTTTTCTATAGGTACTTAGCATTAACAGATGCTTGCTTGAGTGTTTCTGATCAGCAACATTCCTCCCTATCAGACAGGCAACTCCAAACATTAAAAGTCATGAATCAGGCTTTGCAGGAAACACAGCTATAAATTATGAGATTTTTTTAAATAATGCCAAAGGGCTTCAGTGTTTTATTTTCTTTTTGATTTTTGAACCATTTTCAGCTGAGTTTTTAAAAGCTTTTTTTACCCTTTATAATCATGTATACTAGAATCAAAGTTGAGTGGGGTTGGGTTTTTTTTTTTTAGTGAAAAAACAGCTTTTCCTGTGATGATGGGACTTTGGCAGCTATACCCTTTAGAACATTTCATATTGTAAGTGAGAATTAGGCAAGGCTTAATACTCCCTCTCCCTTACAGGACACCCTGTTGAGGTTGCAGGCAATAGAGAGAGAAGACACTTGGAGCTACCTGATGGTAGAACCTTCACTCTGGGTGGGACTCTGGACTGCAATGAGTTACACCCAACTGCATCAAAGCCCCAAGCAAATACTCTCCACATCTGGTGGTTCCCTACCCATACCCACATTTCCCCAGTGCAGATCCTCCAGATACAAGCCTTGCCCTGCCAGAGCTGATGCAAATGAATTTGAGGGGGCAGAAGATCTGAGCCTGTCTGACCTGGGATAATTTGCATTCAAACAAAATAAATCCAGCTCAATTCCCATAGCAATTTTGCTTTGCTATGAATAGCTCAGGCAGCTCCAATAACGAGGAGCTCAGGTTACATCTGATTGCCAGCTGTATTGCTTACTAAGAAGTTAGGTCAGTGCTTCCCAACCTTTTAATTTTCCTTGTTGGAGTATACATTGCCATGGATTAGTTACATGAGAGAGTGGTCACAAGGAACTCTGTAGGGAGCAAAGTATCAACTTTGCTGATATTCCACATACACAGACATATCCATATGTTGAAATATCTACATGGCAAGGAGAAAGGGAGTGGAACAAAAGAGCTTAGGACATTAAGGGAATGGAAAACAAGAAGCAAAGATGGCCCAAGAGTGAGAATGTCAGGCTTGCGCCTGGGTTATCTGGATTAAACTCCCTGCTCTTCAGCATTTCAGCTTCTCTGTTCCTTATTTCTCAGTTTAATAGGGAGGATTCTGTAATCAATGTAGAAAATGCTCATGAGGGACTTGTGAAGGCTCACATTTGACCCTGGCTGGGTTGTTCTGTTAAAGTGCTTCCACCTTCTCTACTCTAAGCTGCAGCCTCTGCCTTCAGGCTGCCACCCCACAGCCAGAGCTGTGATCCAGGAGCAGAGCAAGCTCTGAGCACAGAGACCCAGAGCACAGCCAGGTGTGTGCCACCTCACAGGGCTCCCAGCTGGCACTGCCCTGGGACACCATCCCCAAACACAGCCCTGTCCCTCAGCACATCCTGGACAGGCTCATGCCTGGTGGCCCCAGCAGTGAGCCAGAAACACACAGCACAGCCAGCTGGGGAGGGCTGGGAGCTGTGCTCACCACTGGGAGTTCCTGCGCCATGGGGCCTCCTACGTGTCACATGCCTTTAGAGAAAGGCTGGTACTTGGGGTCATGGTGTCAAACCCAGCTGAGGATGAAACACCACAGGGCACTCCCTCAACCACCCCTCTGCACCGGGGTGGCACCACTGTGAGAGGCAGAGCAGGGGACAATCGATGGCACCCTCTGCCCTTTTGCTGCAGTGACCTCTTTGAAGCAGAACAGCAGCCTAGGTGTGTCTGCATCTCTTCTTGCCACCACAAAAAGGTAAAACAGTCATACGTTGACTGTAATTCACACAACTAAACCCAACATACAAGGCAGCAGAATCCCAGAAATCCACCAAATTGAAATAAGACTTCATCCTTTACTCAGTTTCCTGTAATATTAAAAACCTGCACAATGGCAACTCCACATAACACTTCATGACCATACAAACACCCTCAGCATTCAGAGCTTACTTTACATGGGCATTTAAATAGTTATTTACTAAGATAAATGTAATGCCATACATCTACATTCCATGGCATGGAAAAGCCTCATATTGGCAGGCCCTGCTTACAATCACAAAACCTGCTTTCACCATATTACACTGTCAAGTGTACGCTGAGTCCACACAGTCTGTTTCCCTCCTTGTAGCCAAATGCCACCAATCTGCACTGCTCAGCCATTCTACACTCACCTTGGGCCTGCTTTAAAGCTGTGCACTCATTCACTCCTATCCCACAAATTAGCCTCAGCTTCTATTTTAAGGGAATGATGCCCAAGGGTGAACATGCTATAACTGCTCTGCTGGAGTAAATGAAAAACTTTGATGGTCTGTGACAAATGCAGCCAGATTTCTTGCTTTTAATAATATTATAAATGAAAGTTTGATGAAAAATATTTTTTGGTATTATTTTCTAAATCTCTGCAGTAGAAATAACTCTGATGACAAGCAAAACCCACCACAACAAGGTCCTGGTTTGGTATAAAATAAATCATAATGCCACAACTGTCTTAGAATGGACACAGAAATACTATTTAATACTGGCCCAGGTTGTGGTGAGGTAAAGTCATTTTTTAACCCAATGCATCAATTTACACCTCCTGGCATGCTGTCTGTGACAAGGTCAGAGCCCAACACACAGGTCTAAAGCAGCATTTGGAGTGTTAACCAATGACTTCCAGGTATTCAGCCCCATGTTTGACTTAGACCTCCTGAATAGGTCTGCAGAACTAAACTGCCCATGAAAGGTTACGCTGATTTTGCCATCATCAGACTTTAGTACAAGCATCTGAATTATGCAACTGTTTAGCAGGGATGAGTGTTAAGAAAACAGTGGGGAAAAAAGTGTGGGAGCATTTACTTGTGTCTTTTCATTGAAGAAATCCATTCAATTATGTGTTATGTCCACAAAGCACCATTTGCCAGGGTTTTCATGCAAGTGAACAGCATTTCTTCACAAAAGCATCTGTTCAGTAGAGTGTTTTCAGCACAATACCATACATGTAAGGCTCTCATAGTATAGCCTGTGGATTAAAGCTCAAGGTAGTCCAGTGATATTCTCTGAGATCTCAGGAAACGGGAAAGTGTAAGTGGCAAAAGGAATGGTAGTGTCTGAAAGCAACTTTTAAATCTGTGTAATATTCTTTATATTAAATTGGTCCAAGATAACAAAATATCTATTGAACAGATGTTGCCACTATGTTAAACACTACAGGCCTTCTGACTGAAACATAGATGCAGCGAAGACAAGGGAGATACTTGTTGACAGCTCAGAGTGCTGCAAAGTTACAAAGGGATGGTAAAAAAAAAAAATTGTATCAGTAGAAGATTTAGGAGGCAAAATCTCCTAAGCAGCCTGACCTTGTTTCTGCAATGAATCTACTGAAAAGTAGGTTAAGCAAAGGTCAGGTTAAGCACAGGTTAAGAAAAAAGCTTCAAGAAGAGGAATGTGCTGCTAGGGTCACAGAGGCTCTGGGACATCAGGGGAGGGTGTGAGAGTCACAGACACTCCAGTCTCCACTGCAGCTCCTACTCCCAGGGCCTGAGAGTGCTCTCTGCTCCATCCTGGCAGCACCAGGGACCTGAGCTGGCTGCACAGCACAGCCAGCAGTGACAGCAGTGCTGCGCAGCACAGCCAGCAGTGACAGCAGTGCTGCACAGCACAGTCTGCAGTGACAGCAGTGACAACGGTGCTGCACAGCACAGCTGCTCCTGCATCTTGAGCCCTTAGCCAGGAATCGGGACACGCCTGCTCTGCTGAGAAGTGCCACATGAGTGGAATAATTAGTAGATCAAAGCACCCAACTCCCATAAACTGGAGATAATTTGTCTGCTTTCATAGGCAAGAACTAGAAAAGTGAACATGAAAAGTGATAAATGCGGTCCTCCCACTCCAAGTCTCTCTGAAGCTCCGTGTGACCTGCACAGCCTCTGATTTATTATACTCAGATGGTATCTGCTCTGCTGGAGCCTGTCCTCAAGCTCCATCCCTCACTGTGGCATATCCCCAGCTTTTCCCCAAAATAATCTGGCTGCTCAGTGGCCTCTGAAGGGGCACAGCCTGCCCCAAGGTTACTGGCTGATGGTAGTTCAGCTCTCCTCATGCCTACACCATTTCCTACTGGAAGTTCCATGTGCTTTAAGAGTTGAAGTGCAATCCTGCCACTTCCCACTGTGGATTTGCCCAGCTTAACACATCTGACCACAGACGTGACTGCTCCTGCAATCCATCGGGATCATCAGTCAGTCCCTCCACCTTTTCTTCTTTCCAGGTGGTAAGGCAAACAGAGGAAAAGCCAGAAGGAGCTCTTGTGAAACATTTCCTCTCTGCACAGCATGTTACACCACACACTCCTCCCTCTGCAGAAAACCAGCAGTGTTAATGTGCTAGAGAAGTAAATTAGGCACAAATAGCACCATGGGGAACTTAAATATTTTGAGTGTATACCATATAATCAGGAAATGCCCACCCTCTTTATCTGTTAGGAACAAGGAAACCGAAAGCTTTGTAATTTTAAACTGCCCATCAGTTGCTGTGAATCAGTCAGGCATCTTGCTGGGGAGAGTTAGCACACACAAGAACATTGGCAAGATAAGAGAGGGTTTAAGCTACACTCCCCATCCTGTCAGAATAGTTTCAGCCCAAGATTTCACATTTGATCACCTCTCTCCAGGGCTTCTCTTTATACACCTCCACTGAGCCCCTCAAAAGGACTAAAAGAGGACACTGATCATAGTTTTTCAGATTATTTATACTAATTCTTACAAGATTCACCAATCTGAAATAAAATTGGTTTTGTTTTCAATAGCAAATAAATTTTATAACATACTTTACCGATTTACAGTGACTTACTCCTTTAACATATTTTAACAAAAAATAAAGGAAGTCACGTGAGACTCATTCACATACATCCTCCACATTATAAACTTTAGCAATAAACCTATACCCTCCATTTACTACAAAAATTAAAGGCAAACTACAACAACCTTCTCTTTAAAATGCAATTCCTTTCCTGAAAGAAGTACAACAGTGTTGCTTTAAATCATAATAATAATAATGATTGAACAAGTTATTGAACAGCAGAAAAGACTACAGCCATAAACAGCATTGTCATGTGCACCTTTATAGAAAAACAAATATATTCATATTTCAGATGCAGTGGGCACTGAATTGCACTGACCGTTGCAAGATAAAGATTTAATAAAGAATAGGCACCAATTCAGTGCATTGGTATAGAAAAGAATGCATCAGCATCTAAATTCTTCTTCCTCTTTATTGGCAATTAGGTCCAAAGGCTAAGCTGCCATTAAAGAATGTGGAATATCCATGGAGATATTTTGGAGTATATGGGCACCATTCTGAGCAGGCTGATGGTGGGCAGGAAACATTCCCAATGGGAAATACTCCCCATCTTCTGCTAATCCTAACACAGAAGTGGGGCTGTGGAGGCAGAAGGACCTTGGCTTTGCACAAATGCTGGCTTGCAGAAGACAGACCTTCATTCTGTATGAATAACATTTCCTTCTGTTTTGTTTCTCACATTAGAGTGGGTTCCTGACTTTCCCAAACTGTAGTCTTTCAAATGACTAAATAAATCATGTGAACAGCCACAACAAAAAAATATACTATTCCCTCAGCCCTCGAGCTATTTGCAACTAATTTAGTGTTGTGGTGCTGTTCTGAGCACCAGAAAGCTAATTTTCAAGAAATGCTTGGAAAATTAAAACAAAAATAAACTTCTGATGGTACTATAACCCAAAAGCTGGGAACCTGTAAACAGAGCCAGTGCAGTACTCAGAGGCCAAGAGCACAGTCTGGCACATTTTTTTTGTAGCTTTAACTGGTAATATATGGTAATATATCGGCCCTCTCTGATTCAGCTGCTGGTCCAAATTGTCCTTTCCTTGGTATTTCATCCATCCCACTGATGGAAAACATGAACCTTTGTCACCACAGCATTATCCTGATGCTCACAGCCAAGGCACCACCTGCACCCTATTCTGTCCCTGGGATCATGCATGGTCTTCATTACCGAGCCCTGCAGGGCTCTGTGCCTCAGGCAGCTCAAATGACCACCCAGCTCTCTCTGGTAAACACAGGAATCAATTAACCATTTCTGTAACCCTCTGTAATTACTCAGCTTTCCTACCATGAGCAGCAGATGAATGAGGTCTTGTCCCCTACAGGTGTTCTGTGATGACATCTGATAATATTCCCTCACAATTTCACAGATCAAAACCTGCCAAGTCCATCTTCTGTCTAACAAAGACAACAGGCCTCAAAAGGTACCATCCTCTTTTATTCCCATCACCAGACTTGACTTTATCAGGACTGGATAGGGGTTAGGCCAAACAACCTCTTTACATTTACTTGTGGCTTTGCATTTTCTGGCGCCTATTGCACTTCCTTCACTCCTTTGTTGGGATGCTCTGGCAGCAGAGTGGAATGACAACACTTGGCACCAGGGCACTGAAACCTATCTGGCAACTGCAGGCACTACATGCCAAGCACTTGGGTGCACTTTCTAGTAGTAGTAGCAGCAGCTGACTCTCTGGAAACTGCCTGAGCTCCTGCCACGTCTCACTCCTGGCTGCTCTGCTCTGAGCAGTCCATGAGAACAGCAAGGCTCAGCCTGCAGATGGGGTTTGCCCTCCAGCACGCTGTTTGCCTCCATCTAACTTCTGATTCAGTGAAATCTGATTATACAGCACCACCCTGGAGTATGTCCAACAAGCATTTCGGGGTCCGCCAGGAGCAACAGACACGTTTCACTTTCTTGATGAGCCAGTGGTGCCTCCCCTTTTCAAAATATCTTGCTAAACCAAACAGCAATTGCAGCAGTGTATCCCAAAAAAGTGGTGTGCCTACTGACTCAAGGGCCAAGATGATGTAGGAAGGAATAAAAGACACTTCCCAAGGTCAGGTTCAGATCCAAAGCAGTCAGCAGAAAACTTTTTACTCACCACAAGAAGCTTTAGATGAAGCCCATCAACCAGCAAACACCTGTCAACGAGAGTCACAGGGCTGCAGGAATCAGCAGACATCAGCAGCTCACTGCTGTCTCAGTGTGGAAACTCTTTTTCCTGCCCCTTTGCTCAAGCTTTTGCTGCTTGGGGTAGGATAACAATCCCACCACTAGTATGTGATGTAGTGTAAAAAAATATCCATATGGCCTCCAGCATGAAGAGAACCAGCTGACAGAGCGAGCCCGGAGCTCCTGTTGTGGCAGACTGGTCTCCACAGTGGCTGCAGAGATGTTTATTACAAACAATGAAATGTAGAGCAGCCTAAAAGGAATTATTCTTTATCAGAAAATGTAACAAAAAAAGTGAAAACATGACAGAAGCATTTTTCTTGTATATGCCATAATATCCACAGCAGACTGCACAACAAAAATCATCTCTGCCCTAGTCCTAGACTGGTATTTTAACATTAAATTTTTATTTGCATCTAACAGAACAAGTAACATAGGTTTCTGTCAAGAGTTAACAAGAAATGACACTGGGTAGCCACATTTTTAGAGAAGTTTAAACTTTCTTGTCTGATGCTGCGTTACAGCATTTATAGCTAACCCTCACCATGACCAGCTTGTACTTTAACAGCAATATTAATTTGAAATATTTCTTGAGGTTTAGTCTAGCATAATTTTAAGGCTTACTGTTTTGATGACTTCTTCCTAAAAAAAAAAAAGAGTGTGTGACATAAGACAGGCCTGGTCAAGAAAGAATTAGTTTAAAAATCTTTTCACTGAAATGCAATAATTCACTCAAAGAAAAAGAAAACCTCTTTTTAATTTCATTATTTAAAAAGAACTGATTACATTCTAGTGTTATATAAATTCTATATCTCATGGCAAGGAAAATGTAGGTCTGAAGAGTAATCCCTGTTTCATTAGTTTGTGTACTCTGCCACAGAATATAATACTACGTTCTTAAATTAGTCAGAAGACACACTGTGCTGCAGAGTATAAAAAAAAGTGAGGGCTCAAGCTAGGTCAAGCATATTTTGTATAAGTCCATTAAAAATCTCATTCCATTAATATTAATAAAGATGTTGAGACACAAAAGTCCTTCAATTAACATACATTAGGCAGGCAGGCACAAGCATTCAAGTGATCCCACTGTGAACAGCAAGAATCCAGCCCTCTAAGAATAAAGCCCCAAGTGTGCTGTGTACAGAGTGGGGCAGCCTGAAATGCAAATGCCCAGGGGAGTGAAAAGGCAACACCCCATTGTCTCTGCAAGCAAATATCACTTTATTGCCTCAGCTTCCTCCTTGCTTAAGCAGGTTTGTTCTGGGCCTTGTTATTGCAGTAGGAATAACTTCAGGATCTATTATCTTTGCCATCCAACTTTTGTCTTTTACCATTTTTTGGCAGTCACTAGCTGGGCAGCCACATATGAGATTCAGGAAAAGGGTTTTCATCTGACTGTAGAAGTTGTTTGCTGATTTCCCTAGCTTATGAACTAACATTGTAAAAAAAGAAATTAACTTGCATGTTCCAGAAATTACTCTGGACAATAATGGTTCCCACGGTACCAAGCTTCAACCATCAAGGCTCATTCACTCGCATCTGACCTGATTATTTGACATTTCTTCACCCTCATTCTTGGTGACTTCCGAGCACGATAAACAATAAAAGGTTACTGATGTCAACCCATTGTGTGCCAGGATGTTGTTCTCATCAAACACAGAGCAGAGCCAGCACTGAAGCTTAATTAATACATGTTTGTAAATTGTGCTGAGCTGCAAGGCTTTATGATTTCAGGTTTCTTCTGTAAATGTTTACCTCAGAGCTTTAGTCAATGCTCCACTGTCTGAACCCAAGATAAGTTCTGCTTCCATCAGCTATTCACATAGCTGGTCAAATCACTGTCAGAGCAAATCAATAGGAAATTCCTTTAGCATACAGTAATTTATGGTAGACCTGCAGCAACAGAATTGGGATTAAAATGGGATAAGAAAAGGCAAGAAAGAACCAACATTTCTGCTCCCAGTGACATGATCAAAAAGACAGAAGAAAACCTTGTTTGCAATGGAATTATCAGTTAAAATTCAATTCAGATACCACTTAAGGGCTAGTCAGAGCCTTTCAAAGACAAAATAAGTGTTTTTTGGAAAGAAAAAAAATCAAGTCTGGGTTTCAGCTGCTAAAACTCACTGTAGGTCCACTGCCAGCTCTCACTGCAGAGATAATTAAATTTAACCCCCCTCCTGCCAGCTTACTGGGAGAAGACCATGACACAGTGAGGCACACAGAGCTCCTGGAAAGCAGGTAATTTCTAGAAAATCCCTATCTCTGTAAGTCAACAACAGTGCTAATGCTCAGGAGAGAATGAAATCAAATGCAAAGAGCTCTAAAATGATCTTGAGGAACTGACTGATATATCATGGGCATCACCACTGTGGAAGCCTTTATTTAGCATAGTTCCAGCTTTTATGTTGATCCATGTGTTGCAAATTTCCAAACCACAGGTCTTAGACCTCCAACCTTCCCTCCTGTTGCAGTACTGGACAGAAGTCCCAGTGATCCTGTCTTTCAAAGAGTGAAGAACCTGCTGTACATCAGGAAGACAAACCCTTCCCTAAGAAGCTGCAAATTAGAAAACATTATCATAAATACCTTGTGGACTTAGGCACAATATTGTAACAAACAAAAATTTGAGGAGCCAAAACACATGAGGGACTTCTGGAGCTGGTGACAGAACTCCCAGTGAGCACCCAGAGTAGCTACGACTGAGCAGCCTCCAGTGACTTGAGGTCAACTCCCAACAGAGTGCAAGTATGTCACAGAGCTGTCATCATGATCAGGGCTCTGGTTCTGCACAGGGTGAGGAGAGAACAAGCTTGGGAAAACAGCACTCTTTAAGAAGAGTTTTGATGGCACCATTTGCTCAAATTAAGTGAATTGTGTGGGGGTCAGGGCACAACCAAGACACTTCTGTGCTTCCCACTCCTGTGCTGTGTGTCAGGTACAGATCTCCAGGAGTGGGCTGCTTGAGCTGGGCTTGAGCTGCAGTTTCACAGACTGTCATTGTGTTTCGGGTAAATAAAAGCCTTTACACACCAGGTCTGCCAACCTAGTATCCTCCTCAAACACTTCCAAAATGGAGGAAGAAAAGGGGAAAGACAGAAATAAACCCCTGTTTAGATTAATCAGTGACTAGAAGCTTCTATTAGTTATTAAAATCTGCCTCAAAAAGAGAACTATTTGTGATGTCCAGCAGTTTCCAGCTGTGCAGAAGAGAATACACTGCCTCTCAGCAGCAGACAGAGATGGTACGGCCCACATGAAAATAGTGGCGCTGAAAATAAAAATCCTCACGACATCAAAGACATCCTGTTATGAAGGGGTCACGTCTGTGCAGGCAGGTCATCCACTCCTGACCCTCACAAGGGTATTTGTCTGTAACTTCTCTCTAATGGACTAGGCAAAGTGTGGGAACTAGGTTTAATGGAAAGACTTTGCTACAGCAAGAAAAACACTGATGTTTCAAGCATAGATAGCGACTACTGATTCCTTTGGAAGTGATAAGACTGCTGCTTAACAAGAAGGGCCAGGATGAACTATCTCTGTACAAATGGATATTCCCTGTTTCTGGAAAACCACTCCAAGGGTTCGAGCAATGGTGCCCACAGAAGACTGAAGTTTGGTTGGAAATACACCAATGAACCATTTATTTTCACACTCTGCTGCCAGCTGAGCAATGACACAGCAGGCACAAGTGACAGAGGACCAGCTCCTGTGGACACTCAAGAGCAGCTGGGCAACCACAGCCTACTGTGCTCAGTTTCCTCTATGTACATTCCAGGTTTTTAACATAAAACAGGAAGAAAGACAACTTCTATTACTTTTTCTGCCAAGCAAAAGCAGATTTCTTCTCATCAATAATCCTCTTTAATTCCTACGTATCAGGAATCAGTAGTGGCAAAACACTTGGGATAACACAGACTTTGTCTTGCAGAGCTAAAGGCAGAGTTAAACAGAAAGCTTATCAGACAGATATGGAGAAGGTTGATCAATAACCTAATCACACAATTCATCACCAGTCAGGTCAATGCTGAGACCAGAAACACTGCCTTGTATTTTTCTAGTATAACCTAAAATATCCTCAAGAATATGACTATTTCCCATTGTCATCTCATTTTCCTGTTGAGATTTTTTTTATTTTCATATTTACAGTAATATGGAGTAATGGAACTATAATGGAAAATCTTCACCAAAATAGTGGGCAAAAGGATGATCTTGTAAAACACAGTTTGTGTCTTACAAAGGATGGAGATGCAATAGTGTGTGAATACAAAGAAAATCATAGAATTCCCATGAAAGAAGCTGTTCATGTTGTGCTGGTACAATGGCAGAAAATATCGGATTTGTGTATTGGCTTCTGGGTGGACTAAAAACACCTTTAAGAATGAGAAAAAACACCAGCTCTATACTTAGCATCTCCTCAAGGTCCCACCGGGCCAAATTTTGTTGTATTTTTACAGCTGTCGATTTCTAAAGGACCCTCATTGCAATCAGCAATTATTCTGTATTTTCACCAGCAGTCTGGCTCAACGAGTTTAATGGCAGCTTGTCTGCCTAAGAACCTTGGGATTTGTCTCAACATATTTAATCACTTAAAGTGTGAGCTCTAGGAATAGGAGGCTGCTGTTAGCATCAACTTAAATAATGCTAATACCAGGTGCAATTAAATGACTACAAAGAGTGGGTACATGAGCTGCCTGGCCTGCTTGCCTCTTAGGTGGTCAGACTGCACCAAGAAGCTTTAATTTTGTGGCTTCTTTGATACTTTGAGCAAAGCCCTGCCCTCAGACACACACACACCTCCCTCCACTGAGTTAATACATCTCCTGTTTATCTCTCAGTGCTACATCTATAACCCTTCTTGTCTAGAATCCTCTGACAGCTCAACAAGTGTAACATGATTCATCCCTCCCTCCTCTTTCTCTTCCTTTGACTAGACACTAATAAACATAACACAACTTGAGACAAGAGGCTCCTTATAGCGACAGATTCAAACACATCTTGCCAAAACCAGAGGAGGGCATCACTACTTCTGACTGAGGCACATATATCAAAGGGAGAGAACCCACCCCTGCTGTGAGCAGGTGTAGCCTCTCAGGCCTCCATGCCATGATAAATTTGGCCTGGAAGATAACAATGTGTGTCATATAGTTTTAAAGGACTTGAACTGTTCCACTGAACTGAACTTCGTTTTTCTGACCCAAAATACACACATACCTTCTCTATGATGGAATGGCAGGAGAGTTCCTTACTTTGGATAAACAGGTCTTTCCTCTGGGCACGCATTTCATACTTGCTCTAGACCCTTCACCTGTGTCCTGTAGCCCACAAATGCTGTATAACAAACCCCTCATTCATTAGGGCCACCAATTCCTATGTTGTGTACTGGATTATGAACTTGTTTGACTTTGCCAGAGTTCATGTTCACAAGGGGAACGCGACTTCTGCTCCCAAAAGCACAGTTATAAATTACTTTTGAGAATGTCTCTACAATACAACTGCAGACCTCTGAGGTTCTCTTGTGTTCTATCCTGATTTACTGTGTGACTGCAAACAACTCACTTTATACAGGAGATTCTGTACACATAAACCTAAGGTAAGGAGACAAAAACTGGCCTATAAAGAGAGGCAAACAACACACTGTGATACAGGCTAGGAAGGCAGCAGTAAATCTTTTAGATGCCATCATGGAAGTGAATTTAAAGATGGTGAACATACAACAGATCTCCTTTTTAATGCAGATTAAATAGCACAAAGTGGATGAGAATGGGAAAGGGAAAGAGGTAGGAATATACACAACCATACTGAGTAGGTCCTAAAAAACCAATTTCTTATTCAAAGAGTGGCCAGCATAATCTCTTTCAGAAAAACCTGAAAAACCACGGTAGTCTGTGGATATGGTATAGTCTGCCTCTCAATGAGACACCTAAAGGCAATTATAAGTAATAATAAATTGCTAAATAATAATAGTAATAAAAATACAATTACAGTAAGTAAGAATTAACTCAAATCAGGATTTTGGGAAAAAAGGTTGAATGTGGAAAGAACAAATATTTTGAATTGGAGAACGTAAACAAGGGTTGAAGCAGAAAGACAAACCAGTAGCCTGGATATACCAACTGGGAGAGCACAAAGCACTGAGGGAAACTCCAAAAAGTCATGCAGGAATAAAACAAGAGGTTCATTAAATGAATTATCAAAAATCAGTGAAGAAAAGTAAAAAAATTTGCATTACTTTTTATTTGGGACACATTAAGATGATGCTAAAGAGAGAAACTAGCTTTGTATTTACAAACAAACAAACTAATTGTCCCAAAGTTGCAAGAGTGAAAAAATGATCCCAGGGAATGAGAATGTATTAAAAAATATGTGAAAAAATTATAACTTCTGTGGAAGGAATATATCATGTTCTCCACAGAAGGTCCAGAACAGAGTTTTCCCTTACAAAACAAGTAAAAGCACTGGGTTTTTGCTGTATAACAATGCTCCAGTAAGCAAAGGATGCTGACTGAAGCAGAAAAAGGGCAGAAGACAGAAAAAAGCAAGTTTCCATTTGAAAATTGAAGCACTTTGATGATGAAAAGAGGCAGTACTCACAGTAAACTTGTGCACATTCTCCTGAAATGCTCACTTACTCTATTAGAGACTTGTTCAGATAAAGATCCAGTTCTGCCTTCTGACACACCAAGAAAATTGTGTTGACTGATGGAAACATTTGGTCTCAAATCAACAAATCAGCATAAAAACATGGGGCCTTCCTGTCAACTGAGCCATTAAAATGTAATATACACACATCTCTTAACAGATCTAGACCAAAGCAACAAATTCTTGCTCCTTTCCAGTGTTAAGTTAAGGTCATCCTGCCTAACAAACCATTTCATACAGCCTCTCCCCAAAGTCTCCTCTGCAGGCACTGGCAGATAACAGACAGCTGAATGACTGAATACTCTAGGTCATCCAAAAAATTAGATCAAAGAGTCCCCATAGTCTATTGAAATGCAATTGCTTCCAAATCACATTGTGGTGTTCCAGCCTTGAAAGAATGGGTCACTGCAGCTTTATTGTAGAGAAGCTATTGCTAATGAAAGGAACAATGGAAAGATTAGTGCTACCAACCATATAGAAGAAACACCACTTTCGGTTTAATTGCAGTGAACAAAGCAAATAGGAAAGAAGGGCAACCAAGTGACAAAAGTAGTTGGTGAAAAAGGATATAGAAGCTATTCACAAGGTTCTCTTGATCAGAGCACAGCGTCCAGACTTAACATATGATTACTGAATTTGGATCCCAGTGAAAAGTGACGTGGGTGTCATTACAGACAGCTGACGACATCTTTAAGAGGACAGCCTTGTAAACTGAAAGACTCAGAATCCTGCTGGTAATTTGCCTGGGATTCATTAGGTGCACTGAAATTAACAGATGGATAAGGAGAGAGAGGAACAATTATCCTTTGGAATACAATAATCTCCTGTAGGGTAGGTAAGTAAAGGCTTACTTCATTTGCCAGTTTAAAACAACAATTTAAGGCAAAATCTATTGAACCTTGAAATTAATTTTAAACAGAGATTCTATTTGTTGATAATCTAGGTAATTCCCTAATAAGTTTGTTCATACCACAATATTTATTCTCTTTTGATCAGTTTCTGGATCTTTTCTAAGTGAAGCTTACCAGTCATAACAACCTCTGTGTCGAGACAGTGGTAAAAGATCCATTTCATTCTCAGTTAAGATCACCACATTCTGTTCCTCTGTGACCTGAGGCAGGCTTGAACCTTCCTTCTCCAGACAAGACTTGACAAGCCCAACTTCACTTAGCTCAGAAAGCATGTTAAAAACCAAAACGTGGCCAAACAGGGGAGATCTCCCAAACTGTACCTGCTGTGTGTTGGTAGAGCACTTCCCATAGCAAAAAGACAAAATACTGCAATGAGTGAAAAGAGGGTATTTTTCCAAGGAAATCTGACAAAAGGTGGCAGTTGTGAACATGCAGCTTCCATTAAAACAACTGAGCACACTTGATATTAACAGTTCAGCATCACAAACACAACTTTAAAAGCAAAAGAAAGCTTCAAGCCAGTCCCTGGCACCTGCTCCAAACTCACATTTGCAACTGTTCAAATGAACTGTTAAGACTCCTCTAACTTGATGGGAGGGAAAAAAAAAAAAAAAGAGCACAGCATTCAAAATATAACCCAGACCACTTCAACCAGTTATCAACAGCCCTTCCTAATGAACAGGCTTCTCAAGTCACTGATTCCAGTTTCAAAGGAAACACTGGCTGTCTCAAGTGCTCCTTCTTTGGTCCCGTCACACAGTTTAATAGCCCTCAGAGACAAGTACCTTTGCAAAACAGATTTCTAGAGGGTGACCCAACATATCCTCTGGACCTTTAGTCAACCACAAAGCACACAGATGACTTCATAGACTTCCCACTCAATGTCACTGCCTTCCTCTGCAGCCATAGCAGACTGCTTTGCAAGTGCAAGTGATTAAGCCTTAAAAAACATCCTTAGCTATCAATTCTGTAGACAATTCTCCTAAATTACATCAGTAAAGCCTTCTCTGCAGGCAATGAGCACTGTCAAACGTATTTTGAAAAAATCACCTCTGAATAATGATTTTTCATGAGCTTGGCTGACAGCCATGAATGGAAAATACACAATGATAATATTTAACACATTTATAAGAGATCAACTCATCAAGACCTGTAAACCCAAATAATGCTCCAATTATCAAAGGAAACAAAGGGAAATTTGTTCATAACTCCTGCCAAGCTAGGAAATTCACCATTCCTTAAAGTAGCTGATGAACTTAGGTATAATATTGTTTTTTCACAAGCTTCTGGACTGGCTTTTTTCCTGTATTCACCACAGTTCACAAAGGCAGGAAGAACTTTTACTTAAGAATGAGCAGAAATGTATAAACTATCACAAACTACCAAATTGCTATGGGATAATTACTAGGACTACCACTAATCTTTTTTTCCTGAAACACTGTCATCAAAAATTATAAAGGTTTGATGCTGTTCAATGGTTATAACAAAGTGTCTTCTGTTAAATACAATAGCAACCAGTGATACTAGAAAAATCACAAAAGGGTTTATGGTGTCTTGACTGTTATATGAACTACATACCATCAGCTACTATTGCACGTACAAAAATACTTTTAATGCTGATTTGTTTGAAATAGACACTTACCAAGCCTACACATGTAGATATTGCTACCGAAGAGGTGCTATCATTCCTTATAAATCCCTGGTAGAAACACTGCTCAATTTCATGGTCCTGAGAATTTGACACTCCATCTTTCCCAAGTACCTGGACAATAAAACTGTTGCTTAAAATGGTTGAAGGTTTAAGCTCTAAGTGAAGTTCCTGTCCAAATGCTGAAAATTTGTAGTGCAAGGAACTCTTTGAACTCTGAGTTGATCTCTTTCTCCTAGTACTGTGCAAAACATCATGTGAAATGTACGATCCGCTGGCATCCACTCTGACAGGTGTCACAAACACATAATCTGTAACGATAAAGAGTTGGCCATCAGCTCTGGCATCCCACAAACAAGGCACTCTGACACAGTATCAGCATTTCCTATGGCATGGAGCATTCCCTCATTTCGGGGCTGGCCTGCAGGCTCTGTGTGTGCTGTCTCGCCTGCATAAATTCACGCCCATAAGTCACAAAGGCTCTCAGCCTATGTTTGTTTCCTTTGTGCCCCACTGAGAGGCACAGACTAACTAGCATAGCTGTGAACATTCCCACAACTGCTCCTCTGAAGACATTTGTCATCACCAGCAGATCTGTAGGTTTTCCCCTCCCCCTGTATTAATTGTTGTCAAATGTGAAGGCCGCCCCGGTTTGAGAGGCTTTTCCCTTCCCTAAGAATGCAGCAAATGTTCTATCACTGTAGGGGTAGCCATGACTGAGACCTTGCAGAACTGTACCACTTGTTCAAATGGATTAAAGGATTAATTTATTAATGCCTTAAATGAGAGAGACCTCATCTCTTTGTAGTGACTTGATTAGACTGGGTTTCAAATTGTAACTGACCTCCAGCAGAAAGAGATTACATGCTACCTAAAAACCTTTAGTCAGCCATTGCTAGTTGCACGTCAAAGAAGTTTATTGTTTTGGATAAAATATGCAAAAAATTACAAAACTATTTTTGAGGAGAACACTCTGATCTACTCAGAACCACCCAAAAAAGGAGGGTGAAAAAGGTCATAATTCAGCTGGCTGTACAAGCAGGTGCCTCACCTGCAGTACATTACCACTGGTGTTGACCTAGCCATGCAGGGATTACCTGTGTCCTGGAACCAGGGTCTGAGTTTTAGCTGTTTCCTGAACTAGGATCTTTGCACCCATTCCTGGTAGCCTAAGAAATTATGCTGAAAAAACTGCTTCCCAACCCCATTTAATTTGTGAGCTGTGTTTCTCTGTGGACACTTAGAGAGGTCCATGCACTTGACAAACAATTAATTTCTCTTCCTAAAGTGAAATAACACCATCAAAAAAGAAGAAAACCCCCTCCTTTTCGTGTTGTAACAGATGTTGCAAAATCTCTCAATCAATCTCTTTGCCTGAATAGACTTTATTGGACACACATCAGGCTGAAAACATAACCACTGACAGGTTGCTTTTCCTTAGACAGTGGAAACAATACATCAAGAGCTTTCACTTTCCTCGAGTGGCGTTAATCAACGGCAGAAGTTGAGGGCGCTAAGCAGGCTGGTGGCCAAAAAATGCAAGCAGCTGCCGGAGAGAGGGAATCCCCCAATGAGCAGAGCATAGGGTGCAGGAGGGGTTTCCTTTCTGCACCCTGGTGTGGTTCTCTGTTGTACTTTGTTTCTACTCACACACAATACAAAACATATACTGCACTTCAAAAGTCCCAAAGCCATCAGCATCTACGTGCTAGTCACTCCAACCTGGGAACGAACGGCTCCTGAGCTCCCACTCACACAAGCCCTTTCTCTCCAGGTTTTTCCTCCCCTTAGCCTGCATTGCACAGCTCCTCCTGCTCCCCCACACAAACCTTTTCATTACTTTTGTCTCACTGCTTCCACAACAGACACATGAGGTTTTGCTGTTGTGGCTACACATGCATTCATCTTTCTAATCTCACATGGAAACGTGGATGTATTTACCATCTCATTCATTTGCTTAGCTGCTACATATTGTTCCTTTCAGCTTTAGTACACAGGGCTTAACAAGTTAATCCTGCCCGTGGTTCACCATCCCGCAGTAGCCAGTCTGCTTGCACTTTATGCTCCCTAAACACTGTGACTTCTCCCCTCTAAATATTCACTCCACGAAAAAAAGAAAAAAAATCCATACAAACGTTCACATGCAGACACAGAAAGAGCTATACAAACCATGAGTCAATTCACTGATGCTGTCACTGGTTAAAGCTGCTGCATGAGACATGCAACAGAGGCAACACAGCTGAAGTGTCTGCAAGAGAAAGAAAAAATAAAAGAGAGAGAGAGAAAAGGGGTATTGGGCGAAGTTTCCTTGACAAGGCAAGGGAGAAAGACAAGGCACCAGAAACTGCAGTAACCTGGTATGAAAGTACACTAGGCGACTGCAAAAGAAAGTGCTCTCGACCTGCCTTTACAGTGCTTCCGAGCCACGGGAGAGTCTGGAATTGCATGGAGCTGCCGCCGAGAATCGCAGCAGGTAAAGTCCAGACGGCCAGCAGCAGACAGTCCATGTTCCGCCGCGCACCTGGCGAGTGCTACCTGCTCCCCGAAGCGTGCGGCGGGCGCGNGGCGCAGCAGCGGGCGGGGTGAGCCGGGCAGGGCAGGGCAGGGCGCACCTGAGGGGATGTGCGGACAGCGGGGGACCTGCGGTGCGGGGCAGAATGAGGGGCCGGCCCGCAGGGGTTGGGCACAGGATGGTCGGGCTGGAAGGGATCGCAGTGGATCAGCTGGTCCAGCCACGGTCATCCCAAGCACCGGGCACAGGGCTGTCTCCACTCAGTTTTGGAATGTCCCCGGTGAGGGAGACTCCACAGCCTCTCTGGACAATCTCTTCCGGTGTTCAGCCACTGCACAGGGAAGAAGTCCTTCTTCATGTCCAGGTGAAACTTCCTGGGCATCATTTTCTGCTCATGGCCTCTTGTCCCATTGCTGGGCACCTCCAAGTCGCACCTGGCTCCATCCCCTTGGCACTCCTCCTTCAGACACCTCAGATGCTTGGCACTATGTCTTCATAGATTGATGAGATCCCCTCTCTTCACAAAGATTCCCTCTCTTTACAAAGAGAGTTCTGTGAGAATGCTGGGGAGAGCACAGTCCAGGACAAGCCATGCAGCTTCCAATACTCACTTGGAGACAATCAAATGCTGTTATTTTCTATTCTTTTTCAAAGTTGCATCATTGGAAAGCAAAGAAACAAATCACACGAAGATGAAGGTGCCTGGGAAGTGAACACAGCTGTGGCAGGTACTGGACACTGATGTCCATCGAGGAGCTGATTTTCACACAGTGGTTCACACAATCTGAGCCAAACACAGCACCAGATTCTGGTCCCAACCAATGTAGTTGTGCCATTTACACACTTCTCTTTCTATACAGCGCCAGGTTCTGGTCCCAACCAATGTAGTTGTGCTATTGCACACTCCTTTCTGCAGAAAAATTCAGGAAAAGATCAAAGATCCAAATAATCTAATAGCAAAGAAGTATTGAAGTGGATGGGACTGGTCCAGGTTGGAAATCAACACAGAACTTGTTTCTCATGATTTGGCTGCATTTGGGAGAGATGTCCCTCACCTCCTGATCTCCCTTTTGCACCAGACAGTTTTCCAGTATGTCTCAGTCCAATCTCACTCAAAATCTCCCTTGTCCCACAGTCACACAGTGAAAATAAACAGTAACTGTGTCAGCTTAAGGTGCCTCTTTGCCCCAGTTAGCACAGGAGCTGGAGAGCATGATGGAAGCTGAGGTGAGATGGAGGTCATCTCCTCTACCTGCCCCCTTCACCAGGGGTATCGTGGTGACTGGTCTGGGGCAGTGGATTAGACAGATCTGAGATATTTTTGCTTTTAAAGCATTTCCTGTCTTTAAACATTAAACAAATTCCCAGGTGTGGAATTTCTCCTTCACCTCTCTCCATTTTCCAGCAGCTTTTACATTATCACCTTCTGAATATATTATGATAAAGTTTCAAAATCTTTTTGTAACAGTGCACCTGCCACCTCCCACTGAGTATATTCAAATGAAAGAGCTGGCCACAGGTTTACGATGGTCCCAGTGGAGTAGAACACATAAAACATGCTGTGCATGGCAGATAATAGGAGAAAAATATAAAATTACTGGGCTGCAATTTTATTATCAGCTCTCAGCACCCTGAACAGACAGACCTGACTGTTTTCAGTAGACTACTTGACCATGAAAATTGACATTTCATTTGCTGTGAAAGGAGAGAAATAAATACAATTCTCTAGCAATTACAAGAATCGTTTAAGAAATAAAAACACAACTTTCACCATGAACTGTGCATCACTGAAAGGAGGTTTGCTCTGGGTTTCTGTAGAGCTAAGATTTCACCCTGGGGATTTATAGTTTCTGGGTACGATCAAAGAAGAAGAAAAAAATGTGACACTGCTTTGCATGACTATAAATGACATGCATCTAAATTTGAGTTGGCATTAGGCAGGGGACCCCAACCTTTCCTGGCCTGTAGGCAGCAACATTGATCAGTTAACATGCTCAGACAACATCATGCTCCCCAAGTCAATCAAGATCCCAGCCGTGATGGTCATAAACATCAGAGAATCCTGCAAGGCAGCTCATTCCATGTGCAAACACATCATGCAAAACATCAGAGAAAGCTAAAGCTCCACAGCCAGCAGTGGAGTAAACAATGCAGTCAGAGGGGGGCTTTCCTCCCCCCTCTCCCTAGCAAGTCCCACCTCAGATGACCACAAACACAGATTTCCTCAGAGAGAGCCATTACCATACTGCAGTCTCATTGGCCTCTATCCTGCCTAAGCTCCCAGACTGCATGCTCCCACCAATTTTTTATGCTGATCAGTTTTATCAGGTTCTTGATAGGTCATTATTTTCCCCTACCAGTTTGTATCCACCCGTTCTAATTGTTTTCTGCCCATGTGAGAAACTCTTTTATTGCCTAGGAAGACAAGGAACTGTGCAGAACGAGTAAAGGTTGTCACTCTGGAGCAGCATTGCCCTGCAGGTAGCAATAACCCTCTTGGGGAGGGATCTCCAGCGTAAAGAGATCAGCTGCAGACCCCGAATGGGGAGGCCAGGATTTCTCTCAGAGCTGCAAGGCAGAGTAGGAGGTTGCTACTCCACGCCAGCAGTGGGTTACTGCTTCACTTTCCCCACACCGAGCACAGCCCAAGTTTCACCAGGATGTCTCAGCCCCTTCTCTAGACAGACCTCACCTGCATGCAAAGTGTCTGTCCACTGTCCTGATGTCTACATGCAAAGATGTTAGATGTCCTTGTTCTGACCTGTGAGCGTATCATAGAAAACTGATTACTATTTTTCAGGAGTCTTTTCTTTCTAATTCTGAATCCTTCTTTTCCAGTAAACTTTCCTAGATTGTTTTTTTCCCCAAGAATTATGCTGTCATGTCCATCATGATAGAGTCAAACTGCACACAGAACTCGCACAGCT
Organism: Hypocryptadius cinnamomeus; assembly: GCA_013400635.1. Lineage (NCBI taxonomy): Eukaryota > Metazoa > Chordata > Aves > Passeriformes > Zosteropidae > Hypocryptadius > Hypocryptadius cinnamomeus. The sequence goes on along the minus strand of VYZP01049277.1, from coordinate 63,035 downwards.
GTGGCTGCCCCATCCTGGAATTACTCAAGGCCAGGTTGGATGGGGCTTGAATCAACCTGGTCTAAAGGAAGGTGTCCCTGCCCATGGCAGGGGTGTTGGAAGGAGAGGTCCCTTCCCATCCAAACCATTCTATGATTCTGTGCTTACTGCTAACATGACTGACAGGCATGCAGGAGAAACAAGCTCTGGACTAAAACACCACCTTGTTTGTTTTGCCATCTTTGTTACAGCAAACTCTTCATCACGTGGGACATTTGTGACCACTGACCTGAGTGAACAATTCACAGAAGACAGAGAGCTGTCAATCTAGATTACCTTCCAGATTTATTTGTGTTTAAAATTAATTTGTATAATTTATACCACAGTTAAACCATGTATAGTTGGATGACTGGAGGCAGAGTACTTCCGATGGGAAATAGTGCAGGGAGGACTCATTTTAATTGACATTCAGTGAATATGCATAGTAGAATCAGAGCAGAATTTTCCTTTGCTAACTCAGCATTCAGTTTCTGCAACTGTCCATTCCTGCTCGACCATTTCTGGGACCATTTCTTGCCAAATTACATACTTCTTGGGTTACTCAGGATACATATAAGCACTCCATAGGATTCTTCCAGCTCCATCTTTACCCCCTCTATGTTTATCCTCATGACGAAGTTTCCCTCTTGTGAGGCACAGAAGCCTTTTCCCTTCAATTCTAGTGAGGGATGATTAACCACATGCTGGGTGAAACTCTGCAAAGAAGTCTTCTTAGAATCCCCTTTACAAATGACCCTCTTTAGAATGAGGTGGTGGTGTTTAAAACCCATCAGTTTCATCTTTGTCACAAGTTGAAGAGGCCCCGTAGTGAAATTATGCTCCAAAGTTGGTTGTGCTCCATACTCAAAACAACAGCTAAGAAGGCTTTTCTTTCTCATTACATTTTTCATTCAATAACCTCAAGGCACCTTGTGAATTTATATAATTTGTCTAAAGAGTTCAGCAGCTGTTACTCAGTCGTAGCAGGATGAGACCACTGGTTGAACAAAACATGAACAATTAGAAAAAGACCTTGGGGAAGGGTTCCTGTAGAGTCAGTGGAGTTGCAGGGATGTGCTCAGCTGGTATCAAATCCCGTTGGCACATCTATCTGTACATTATCTAAACCCATGCAATACTGTATCATTTGAAGCCAAATCAGCCAGCTGGCATGACTGACCACAGCTCCTTTCTCTGGGTGGGTTAGAGAACCTGAGAAGATAATCCTTGTATCCTCCCTGCCAGAAAGATCCTTTGTGCAGAGAGGAGGCTGTGAACAGAGAGTTGGTGCCCCTCAGGTTTGGGATGAGGGCACATCCTGACACTCTGATGGTCTGAGGACTCAGCTCAGCTTCCCCACAGCTGCAGCACCTTCTGCACTTGCTCTGACTTCCACAGAGCAGGGTTATAAAGTACCAGACAGCACTGGAAAGGCAGCTGACAGCAGATCCACTCCTGCACCGTCCTCTTCCCCTCTCCACCCCCAATTTTAAAAGGCTACTCTCATAAATAGAAACTCCGAGGGCTCCTTTGTCTAATTCCACAAAATCTGAAGCTGACTACAGTGTTCTGAGGAATGGAAAATGCTAGTCTATCATGTTCCCAAAAGCATGTTTCTGCATTTCTAGCCAGTGTTCAGTTTACCATATGAGCTACTGGAATAGAGTTGCTTTTGCGTGATGGTTAATTGCATTTTTCAGTGACACGTGGCACAGGCTGTACCATGCCACTGGTTATTCTGTTTATGGGTAACTATATTTCAACTGACATGAAAACTCATAAGTAACAAAAACACATACTGGTTGACTTAGTGTAGTTCCTCCATTAATTCCTGATTCTTAAGGACCTGAAAGTTCACAGAATAAAATTGCACTGTCTCACCAGTTTCTCTATTAAATTCTGCTCTCTGCAGCTGCCTTAAAACATGGTGTTAGGACAGAAGTCATATCCTCAGCTTGTCCCTAAACCCACAGTTTTCAGTTTGCATCCTATAAAGTCTGGCAAACTCCTTGCAGAAAAGAGTAATCATTGTGGAATAGGTTTCCACCACCATTTACAGTAATATTTTCTGACAATAAGCCCCTAAATTAATTTCACATAGCTTTTTAATCACAGTCCCTGGAAAAGGAGATCCATCCAGCATTCCTGTTGCACCCTAACTCCGTGAAATCAAAGAAACAATGTTTACATTTTTTCCTCACCCAATTTGCACGTAGCACTGGGCTGTTATAGTCCCAAATAAATGCTTTTGATTACAAATATTAAACACAATTTTCTGCTTACATGCATTTCTCTGTATTGCACAGCATGTCCATCCTAATTTGATTAGTTCTACACATTTATTTGTGCTAGCTGGACATCCCATTTTCTGGCATGGAGTATGAAGTTCCAGCTATCCTGCTGACTTGTTACCATTGTCCTTGCTCTGTCCTGCGACACAAGAGATTTGGGCTCAGGAGCGGAACTAAACCCACCTTCCAAGCAATGTTCTGCATTTCTCCAGCCGTCTCTGCTGTAGGCTGGTGCTTAGATTTTAGAACAGATTAACTGACTTGCATTTCTAGTGTCACCAGCAATTTTTGGAAGGGGGAGGGGAGACCAAGGAAGCAAGACAGACAACCTAAAAAACTTTGCAAACAGCATTCGCTTGGCTTGGGTCCAAATGTCACAAGTGGCTGCCACGGTGTCCCGACCACTCTGTGGCTGGAAAGTGAACAGGGGGAAGCTGCAGCTCAGTGCACGGGGGCTCTGTCACACACCCAGACTGAAATTAAATGAAAATGTCCATCACTAATAGAGGAAAAATAAAAGCTGTCATTGTGGGTGGCCCGACGAAGGCTTTGCAAGCACTACATTTTAGAAGAGTTTTCCTGGAAGCATGCCAAGGGTAATTAAAGCACAGGTACCTCCAAACTCACAGAACTCTAATAAAAACAATTATGCAGTTTATAATGTTGTGCACGTGCCAAAATTTGTATTTATACAATGGATCAAAAATGGCACGGGAGAAACTGTGCAGTCCAGCAGGTTCAAAGATCCACTTTGAAAATGCTTTTTATAAATAGCGATTTGCACTCTACCCGGAAGGCTGGGCAGCCTACAGAGTCACAAAGACACAGTTAAAACCCCTGCAAATTACTTCTAAGACACTAGGATTGGTTTCAGACGTACTCTGGCATCACGTGCAGGAAGGAAAGCTCAGTCCCTGTTACAGTCAGCCAGCATCTGCACCCCAGAAAAGGATAAACCAGGCCAAGAAACAAAATCCATATGGAAGTTTCCACCTCTGTCTTCCATGTTAGGAATGTATGAGATTATTCCACCCCCAAAACAAATGGCATTGGGATGAAATGGTCCCTCATTCATTTCTTATTGGTTCTTCTTTTCATGTCTGTAAGCAACATATATTTGTTTCATCCAACAGAGACTAAAAGTTGTGCTTTTCTATCCCATTCCTGGTAGTGTTGCTTCATCACACCCAAGCCTGAAATATTATCTTGCTTTTTCATATTATTACTGGACTGGAAAGGTAACTTCTGCTGATGTGACTAGTTCCCACAAGTCCTGGCATCAGTTTGAAGATAAGATCTCTGATAACAATTCTCCTGCTTGTACCCAGTTAGTTTCAGGTTGGGAGTCTGAGTTCTGGGATGAAAATTTTGGGGACTTAATTTTCCAGATTAACAGGAATTCACAGCTCCAGTTGACATCAAGAGGAACTGAACCTCCTGAGCATTTTGAACATGGATCCCTGTATGCTTTTGAGCAACACACCCAGAGAAGAATGTTGCTGGGAAGATTTAGTCTCCAGTCCTTTGTAAACGTGTTTCTTCTTTTATTTGCTGCTCATTTCATGGGCCAGGCAAAGAAAATTGGCTTCTCTTTTCTCTGAATTTCATTATTTGCAGATTTTTTTAATACAAGATAATGCTTCTTTGGCTGGCTCCTGGGATTCCTCTATTAAAAACTTCCCTCCCTTCTCACATCAATGAGCCTTTGTTTCTTCAGCCTTCTTGCTGGGAACACAGATTGCAAAGGAGCTCAGGAGCCTTTCAGTCCCTTCTGTGGAACAGTTGAGGCGTACTCACAAATCCTTTGTTTTACCATTCTCAATTAAATATCAGCCCGTTTCCTATGAAAATTAGGTGGTTTTACTTCTGGTTCAGTGTTTGTTCATCTGCCCTTGGTAGGTGTCTGCCCAGACCCACCACCTTCATGTCCTTCTTACCCGAACTGGATTTCTCTGGGGGAACTTTAACTACAGCTTGGCAAACAAACAGGAAAAGGTCTCCCACAGAATTATGGAGCTGTTCCATATTTGCTTCTATAAGAAAGTGCTTGCAGCACCATGCAATACTATACAAAGAAGGTGTTGTCTGAAAGATCTGCACAGATACTCTGTTTGCTGTGCACTGAAAGACTCTAAACTCTTGTTCCATAACAAGGGTGGGATTTGTGTCAGACACTGGAACGTGGTGTCTTTTGAGGACCAGAGCTCATTACTTGAGGACTGCACTGCACCACAATGGCAGTGAGCAATCACAATTTTGGGTAAGGGCATTAACTCGCTTCCAATTGCTTTATACTCTTTCATCGGAAAAACAAGGCCTTCGTGACCTACCTTTTATTTTTCTGCAAAGATATTTATTTTTTACCACTAATTTTTGTGCCAAAAGATGATGAGAACAGATGAAGAATATGGTAGCAGTAGCTGTAGAGGATTCCTTGAGCTAGGTGCCGAACACATGCAGAACAGAAAACTGGTCCCTATCCCAAGAGCTCAGCTTACTGTTTTTAATTTACCACAGCCTTCTTTGCATTCCTAATTTGCAAACAAAACTATTCCCCGACTGTGGTGTTGATTTCCAAAGTGATTTCAGCATGTTGAGGAATCAAACAGCTGTTTTACAAACTCAGTGTTGCACCAGTTGCTGTGACAACATTTAATAATATCTTTCTGTGTGTGTGTGTACCGAGTGGAAAGTGTTTGATTTCTGCCTGTTTTCAATAGAGCAGGATGTTGGGGAAAAAAAGGAATTAGATCATTTTATGTTGTATGCCTGTAACACTGAAATCAGCAGCTCTTATTAAACTGAATTTAGTAAGGCAAGAGTTGGGCCTTTATAGTAGCATTTTAGGAAAAGTGCTGCAGTGGAGCATAGATAAAAGGTAGCTGGGAGGGTGATTTCTAGTCCTATTGCAATAAGAGAAATGTGGAATAGAATATTAACGAAAATTGGAGTGCTGAAGGTTGAGGCTTTTCTCGACAAACCCTTATGTACAACTCTAATTCCAGGTATGTTTATGTTTGCTGGGAGGTGCCTCAAAATCAAAATCCTTCCCTTCCTCCCCTTTAAGGAATAGCAGATACTGTGACAGTGCTGTTGTTTTGCTCCATGGATGAACTCTTAAAGACTGTAACATTAATAAAAGTGATTTCATGGCCATTTCAATAATTTTACTTTTAATGAGAGCAGGAGTATTTTAGCTTGAATTTAAATGAGATTTAAACCTCCTTGGCAGGGCAGGCACAGCAACATTGTGCTAGAGCTTCACAACAGAAACTCAGACTGATTAGTCTGTTTGAGGATGGCTTGATCAGTTTTTCCCCATGCTTCCAGGATAATTGTACTGAATCTAGCAGGAAGAACATTCCTGGCTCCAGCTCTGCCCTTCCAGCCAGCCACCCTCATGGAAGGAAACTGGAGTCCCATGGCAGGATATGCACAGGATCTTCCAGAGAGATATGGAAGGCAGCACGTCAAGGCAAAAAGCATTTACAGTCAGAATTCTACAACTGCTGTTCAGGACTTGAGTTATCTTGGCATATTTTTATAGTCCAGTATAAAATAGAATTAAAAATAAATAGAAGAATGTGACAGGTAAAATATTCATTAGATTGACAAAGCAGTTTTATTTTTTATGGCCGATAATAGTCTAAGCTTCAAGATTTATTTTTTTTTCAGTATCTATCTTTTGTTTCCCCTTGATTATATATACACTTGTGCCTTCTTCATCTGTAATCCCACACTCAGGGTGTCAAGACATAAATGCAGCTCTCATGAGTTGAATTTTCTCACTGCAAACTGAGGAAAACGGGCAGTTAATTATTAAGTCTCTGCTTTCCAGATGCATTTTTTTCTGCAGCCTGTCTCATGACAGTACAGAGACAAGGAGAGGTGAGAGCAGATGGGTCTGGATGAGTGCCAGCCATCTGGGAATCCTTCACAAGTACCTGAAATAGAAGCAAGGTAGGGCACATTGAGGTGAGCGGATTCCAGATTCTACCTGAAAGCTCTGTAGGTGGCCTAAGGCCACTTGAATCTAATCCAAAACAGGCACCTGGCTCTGGCCTGGATACCTGCCAGTTTCATAGCATATTCTATCCCTGAATTATGGTGTCTGGACTTATTTCATGGCTTATTGTTGTATGTCTTTTAAAACTAATTCCTCACTGAAAGATGTTTGAAATTCAAAGCTTTCTTCAGTTTCCCACTTTATTCTGGAGCTGCAGACACTTGCCTCATTGGGTCCAGGACAAACCTGCTCTAAGGATTCCCTAAATAGAACTTAATGCTTTGGGAGCTGCTGGTTGTTGTTTTTTGGGAGGAGGAAGGAAAGGGGGAATGGAGGCTTGTATTTTGGCTTTACCTTGTTGATAACTATGACCAGTTACAGCTTTTTTAATGCCAGAATTGTCACTGAGTGCCTGTGCAACTTTTAAAGCACTTTTTAATAGGTGTAAAGGGATCCATCTCCTTGCAGTGATTAAAGCTTGGTTGCTTGTTAACTACTAATGTGGCTTCTAGATGCTAGCCCCTGAATTATCACATTGCTCTTATTGAAGCTCAGTCTTTCATATTTTGGTGAGATTCTTCGGACTTCTTCCTCGTGGGCTGCCAGAAGGAACTCTGCTATGGAGCTTCATAACTATTGGACTTCTCTGGAATACTAAGTCAGGTTTACTCATATTCCAACACTCCAAAAGGAGAAGAAAAATCTCCTAAAATTCAAATGTGAGTTATAGTCAATATTTCCTCCAGAGAGGAATAAAATGCTTAAAATACTTAAGGGAAAATTTAGCAATGGGTGATACAACTTCTTCCTGAGAGTCAAATGTTTAGCTTTTGATCCTGAAATATTTTAAGTGGACAGCACTACAGGATTTCTCAGTGCTACAAGGGCAGCTTAGATGGTAATGTGTTCATCTTTCTTCTTTCTATCAGATCTGTCAGAATGGTTTGTGTCTTCATGATTTTGTATAACCAGCAAATCTAATCCTTACCAGATGCCTGGACTTTATACTGCAGTGTTGTATATTCTTAATTATGCTACTATCTGCCCACCTCAGTACTTGTTTATCATTATCACGCTAAGCAGTCTACTTAGTTAAACTTTGAAAGAAACAGAAAGACAGACTTTTGCAAACCTTTTGTAAGTTAGGCAGTCTCACTGTAACAAAAAACATGTTGCTGTTTAAACAGCCCAGAAAGGAATTACCTGACCAGAATAAATAACAACTGCCTGAGGCTATGTTCCCTCTCAAATGTTGATTTGAAATTGCTGATCGAGTGTTAGATTAAGTGAATTACTTACAACTCTCAATTAATAAATACCAAAGCAACTTGGCTAGGAAAACAACAGAGAACATGAAACAAAGAGAACAATGCCCACGTCTGCAAAAATCACTGGGAGTGGTTTGTTAGAGACCAGGGCATTACACAGAGAAGAGGTTTCTCCTGAATCAGCCTGAGAGCTAAACCAAGGGTCGTCTGTTATGTCCCACCTAAAACTCTAATAAGCAACTCAGAAGGATTTAAAGACTGTTGGGCCTATAGGAAAAAGGAAAATAACTGCAAAGTCAGGAGAACACTTAACCTGAGATTTATGTGTTGTATCAACAATAATGGAAAGCCCGAGAGAGACCAAGGGTTCAAGACATGAACCTATTATGTGTGTGTGTGGAGTGTGGAATGTGGGAAGCTTAGGGCTACCATATTTCTGTCCAGGTTTTCCCAGACAAAATGAAATGCAGTGAGACTAATGTGTCTGGGATGCATCCTTGATTTATACCCATACAGTAAGCTCAGAGTGAATTGGATTTACTGTGCTCACACAGATCACCTACTCAGCGCACACACATTAGATCCCATTGCAGGAGATCCATTGTCCATATGCCACAGAACAGATCTGACCCTGTGCAATGGAGGTGTCTGCAAATGGCCTTGATCTGCTCATCAGGTGACTAAACCTCGGCTTTTCCTAGACAAAATATCTAGGTAGAAAAAGACAACATTCCTGGAAAAAGTCAGATTCAGTCCTATCTAAACTGCATAAGTAGAAGTTTCATTTAATGTGCTTAATAGTATCTTTAGAGAAACATTTGAAGATACCATTAGTATCAGAATTTTTGTAAAAAGAATGGTATCCACAGATACTGGAAATTTTATTGCCCTGAGTGTCCACAGAGTGAGATGAGAAAGATATGTCATTGTCCACTCTTGTTTACAACGGGACAGAAATAAGTGCTGCTGTTCAAGATGGAGAGATCCTCCTTGAAACATTACAAGTCTAATAAACCATTTTCCTTGCAGCCTAATATGTGTATATTGTTAATATACACTAAAAATCCCGATCTTAACCATAGATTTTAAGGACTTGCAGTGCTTCAAAGAATTTGTGGGGGCAGTTGTTCATATTCAGAAGTTTTTGGAACTCCACAATGCGCACTTGCTGTGCATCCCCACATTCCCTGTCTTGGACTACAAAACTGGAAAGTTGAATGAAGAAGTAATTATAACCTGAGCAATGTATCATTAGTATTTCAGTAGAGTAAAGGCAAGAAGAGGATGAGGAGCAGCTAGTGCAGCATGCTCCAGGGTGGCTGAGCACAACCCAAGCAAACACACTCTGTCACCTCTTTCTTGGACCAGGACCCAAGTTCACATGTTGAGTGACTGGCAGCTACAGAAGCACTCTAAGACATAATCTGATTTCAATTTCCAATGTACACTGATGGCCACGAAGTTACAGTATCTTATCTGACTCCTATTTCTTTGGATTAAAAAAAAGGGCACCTTCATCTAAAAATCTGCCTCGTTACAGCATACACTGCCAGAGGAACACGTCCTGTTCAACTTGAAGCTTATCTAAATAACCTAACTCAAAGCATACCCACAAGAATTCTTTTAAATGGTGTGAAAATAATGCTAAGCATTTTTTTTCCAAATCCATAGGGTAAGAAGCAGGCAATGACAAACCCAGGAGCACTTTTCCATCCAGTCCCTGTGCATGCTCCAGCCTGAAAAGCAGTCGACGTGGGAATGGTGGGACCCAGCGCATCCGAAGGTTATGCTACACCTACTGTGTGCATAAAGGAATGTCTCTGTTCTGCACCACCATAACATTTTACATCCTGACTCCACTGCAGCCAAGGAGCAAGTCAAGACAAAATTACCTTTGCCAGTAAACCTGAAATTCCCCTCAGCAGATGTCAGCAGCGAGACTCGCACACCCATCCTCAAGTTACACACTCTGCTGTTTTTCCTTTCAGGGCATTTACTGAATTCAATTTATACAAAAACAGTGAAGACAAAGTCATTGACATATGAATCAAGAAGGAAATACAATTTTGTCTTAAAAAGATCAGTGAATATTTCCTTTGCAGGGGTGATTATGTGAGAGGCTTTTTGCCTTTTTAAAAATCTCTGTCTTTCACCTGTTGACTCTCAAACTGAAAGATGCTATTTAAAAACTACCATTTCAGCTTGCTCCTCTCAAATTGAAAGATGCTATTTTAAAATTACAATTTCAGTTTGCTCCCTTTCTGTTGGAGAGAGGAGAATGCTCTCACAGAAAGCTTTGGACACCTGATGTTCACAGGATGATTCCAGTGGTTCTTGGGGAGTCACTGTGATACAAAAGTACAGTGATACTTTTGGGGAAAGCTTCCAGAAAGGCTCACGAATAAAAGTGAAGGCACTCAGCCAGTCAGAGTTAATATCCAAGTAGCTACGTCTGCTGCAGCTGCCTGAACTCACTTTTCTAACTTCATGGGAAGACACTGCTGAAAAAATAATGAGCTTCACTGGGACCAGATGATCTTTAAGGTCCCCTCCAACTCTTAGCATTCCATGATTTTTTTGTGGAAGAATTCTAGATAGAGGACTACTCTGGAACACCCCCTAAATTGAAGACTACTATGGAATGCCTCCTATCAAAGCCTGAAGTTCTCATCCCGGTGCCATCCACAATTCTAGAGAGGAAGATGGCCCTCCAGGGGTGCTTCAAAGGAGCTTTAACTTGAACAACATTTCAGAAGAAGCCAAAAACTGTCTTTGTCTGTCCCAGTAAATGCACACACAGAGATTTAAATCTAGTAGTGGCCTCAAAATCAGCTAGACAAGGTCTGTTGAAACCTTTAAATAGCATCAAGTCCACATGCTGAACCCTCTGAGAGCCCTGCTCAAATACATGGGTTGGTGACATTCATTGTACTAAAGGGCTTGAACTTTTTCAGTGCCTTTAACCTCAAAGAATTCTGGTAGTTTGTTTTATTTTAAAATTTCTCATTTCAAATTTCCATCTGTAATTGTCTGTTGTAACTCTTCAGAATAAACTTATAATTTTAATTCAAGACACTTTAAAACTGTCTGGACAAATTAGACATGTACTTAGAATACTGGCACTTCTCCAAGACAAACAGTGTCTGTTGTTATCAGCAGTGCTAACGTTACCAGAATAACTAGGAAGCTTTACAAATCAGCATGACAAATTAAAAAGAGGAAAAACAAAAATCTCCAAAGGCAAAGAGCTTTTGGCACTGATTTAAATTTAATCTTCACAGCTAGATTTGCTTCCTAAAACATAAGTTTGTTGTAATTAGCTACCAAGACTGGAGCTTAATGAGTTTAATAAATACTTCAGGCTGTTAAGAGATGCAAGTGGCACTATGGTGACTGGAGATTTTCTGCAGTACAATGAAATATAAATGAAGACTAGAAATTAATAATTAAAAGAGAATTGGAATGACTAAATCACACATTTCCTAAGGGCATTACTCGACTTTCTATGGAGTGGAAAAAGTTATTAGGAACTGGGCATGGACTACAAGCTTCTAAACAATAGTCCAGCACAAGGAACAGCTCAGTCTGCTGGAGTTATCCACTTCTACTAAACAATTATGTGCAGATGAATATTTTCTCCAAACAGAAACTGAGGAGAGCAGTGGAGGTATTGCCATTTGATTCTGAACTATTTTCACTGTAACTCCCATGAATAGCACAGAGTTTGATGATGCCCTGTGAGGAAAGAAGTGTAATGGGAGCCACACACAGAATTACAGAGCTCCTGAAGCTTCAGACACCTTTCTTCATTTAGACCTCGGGCTGACAAAATATCTTCCCTCTTCATGTTCCTTTATTTTAGAATATTTGGGTCTGAGATGTTATAGGCAACAATTTTCACACTGTTTGGCTTTTGTAGTCTTGAGCATAAATGCTCATTTCACTTGTGTGTGATTCTGGGGCTAGAGTGCAGAGACCACGGCATCATTCCAGTCCCTATTCTGGCTTTTCATGTCAAACCAGGTGCATCAGAGATGTCTCAAGAATCACGAGAGAAATGTACAAGCCATTAAATTATCATGTACTGCTG
>VYZP01049277.1:30978-49993 GCA_013400635.1 Hypocryptadius cinnamomeus | reverse complement strand
AGAAAGACAAGAATTATAATGGATGATGAAATTAGGAATCAGCTGTCGTCACTTTGTAATAGTCTCACCCCATATATTTTCATAATTTCACGTGGTTGTGTCACAGAACTCTTTAATGATTGTACAAGTTGTGTCTCATGAGGTGGAAAGATTTAAAGCTGCTGGGGGAAAAATGGTCAGCTTTTTCTTTCTTTTTCCTCATGAATGTGAAAACTTTCTCATCATCTTTTTACCAGAGCATTCCAGTACCTGAAAGTTGCTCTGTGTATTCCAAAGAACATGAACGTGGTTCAAGTAATGTTGATGAATAAAAAAAATTGCAACTGCAATTAAAGCAAACTAAACAGAAACATTTGATATTTTTCGAATATATCTTCAAAAATCAAGCCCCCTGAAAGAATATTCTCATGCACGAGAGTAGAAAAATGTGATCTCAAACCCAAGGTTTATTTTTCAAAAAAGGAAAGAAGTAGCCAGTTCATTTTATTCCAATGTCTTCAATGTGGTCTAATTAATCAAATCAAAATGAAAGAAAAAAAAAGGTAACAATTTGCCAAACACATAAAAGAGATGTCTAATGCTGATGACTAAAAAAACATCTCCTCCAAACAGTCTGAATTTTTTTTCTAGAGGAAAGAATTTTAGGGGCTTTTGAGCATTCTGAACTCTTTCTTGTAAGTTTTTTTGAAAAGATCAAATAGAAATTTACCATTTATCAATCATAGCACGTATAAGAATTGAGTGTGTCTTTGAAATTCTCTTCACTTGAATTTCTTCATTTACTTAAAAAAAAAAAAAGAAAAAGGCCTCTGTGGAATTTTTATCTTCTAGAAAGGCCCTATTTATGAATAGCTCCACTAAAATACCTATGACTACAAAACTGAGCACAGATGCAGGTGCTTGGTGCATCATTTGTAACATGCATTCCTGATGAACTCAAGCAAGTCATTTGCATTCATCTCTCAAGTGCAAAGGAAATACCAATGCTGTTGTGAAGCACCTTCATTGTTGGGATTCAGAGTTGGATAGATGCTCCTTTCTTGCCATATTTCCAGCAGCCTGCAGCCTTCGTGTCTGATGGCAATTTACTGACATCATTTACACCTCCAGTACCAGCTGTTTCCCGTGAAATTCTGTATTTTCATGCTCAGGCCATGTTTATGCCCCTGCATCCCAAGCCTGTGGCTCAGCGATGCTGCTGGGCAGGATTCCTAGAGCTGAGCACCACATCTATCAGTTGCCGAATATAAAATTTCCCTGAGGCAACAATAAATGTTAATAAAAGATCAAGAGAACAAAAAATCACTGTTATTTTGCTAAATGGCAAAAGGTTTTAGCTGTTTTCACCCATGCAGGGATACAGAGGGAAGTTATATAGTTATATCAAGCGTAAGAAAGCTGGAGGTTGTACATTGAGAGAGACACTGGTAGACTTTGTGTGTGCCACCGCTCTGGGAATGGTAACCCAGCCTCTTTTTGCCACTTGCACACTATTTTAAGGCCAATTAATCTGTGTTTTCATTGATCTGTGTTTTCACACACCCTGCATGTGGTCTCCAGTCAGGTCCAGCCACACCGCTGATGCTCTACTGTGCCACGCCAGAACAATCCACTGAGCAGCCTGACCATCATCTCCACCCAGAACTGCTTCCTGCAGAGGAACAGGAGTTTCATGGCCTTCTGTATCACACTGGGCGTCACCTGCTCTGGAAACTGGCAATAGCAAAATAATTTCCATGTGCTGTGGCTGCTGCTCTGCCACTGCAGCTACTGCGCTTCAGAGAAACGTAGAATGTTTTTCTATTGCTTTATTTGATACCAGCCTGTATGGAAAACAGGTCAGAGCTCTGAGCACACTTGTGCTTTTTCAACATCTCAAATCAAATGGAAATCTGGACACTTAGAGACAAAAAAACAGTCCAAAGGTCAAAGGAGGTTTTCAGCAAGAACTGTCAGCTGAAAGGACTCAGACATGAGGAGGATATAGAAGTTTATCTGAGGGCATGTGCACTTAGCCATAATAAACAGCAGCACATACTGGGAGATGAGAGATGTCCTGAATGTTTGAAACACTGATTAAGTTATTGTTTCTCTGCAGGGAAAACCCATTTCTGATACCATAGCTCTTATCTGTCACTTCCAGATATACATCAACAGAGTGAGTTTTCTTAGTGATATCACCTGTGTTTTACAGAGAACCTGACACTGAATAATTCATATTTATGGTCTGCTTGATAATAATCACAAATGTCATCTTGTGATGAGTAAATTGAGTATTCCCCATATTTCCTGCCTAGCAGAAGATCCTTTACTTATATTAATATTGCCATCTATTGAACTGTCTGATCACAATACTGCACATGCTCTGAAGGATCCAGGGACGGTCCATTCCCAAAGGACTTGTCACAGAAAATTCAAGAGCTGGACATTAGGGTAGCAAACAAATCAGTTAAGAGAAAGTGGATTGCCTAAATAGCTGTTCATGTCAGCATGGTGCAATCTTTCAGGATCTGAAAAGCTGATTCTTAAAACAAAATCCAGAAGCTTTGTCCAGGCTACTTTGCAGCCTTGGGTTTTGCATAAAGCCTTTGACAATTTCATTTTTAAGTAAAAAAATAGAAAAGGCTTTTGAAAATTGACTTCCTACCCAGTTGACTGACACAGCCTGAAATACATCTACCCACAAAGGATTTTCAAAACATGCTGGAAGCAAGAAATGCTGTTGAGTGGATCTATTGCTGCAACCTACAAGCATATAAAGTATTTCAACAGGCTGTTCATGAAGTCCTCACTGTAAATTGAGGTGACCTTAATGGATGTGGATAAAAAAGCTCCCTGCATTATTCACTTCACCCCAGCTACAGTCTCCTGTAGGTTTAAAGGTCATTGAAGCTTTAGAAACTGAGCAGAGAGGTCTTTTCCATTCTCTCTCACTCTTGTTAGGGGAAGCTTTTCCATATTCCTGTGCTGGAACATGGTGTGCTGGTATTGCCTAGAGCATCTCTTTGCCTGTGGGCTACCAACAGAAGCCTCCTGAGCTCTCTGCCAGCAAATCCCCTCTGTGAGAGCATCAGGATGAGCACTGGGAACACACACCCTGTGATGGGGCCATCACTACTGACTGGTGTTCGGGATCAGGGCACTGCATTGCCCCAAAAATACCAAACTTTTTACCATTCCTGCAGTCAGAGCTATGGAGCTTTACCAAGGAATGAATTTTCATCTCACTAAGGTCTTCAATTCTTTTATTATTATTGCTTTTGAACCAAAATGCCTGCTTTAACCAACCTGGTTATAGTTTTCTCTCTGCTGTTCTCTGAAGTCAGTAAAGTATCTCCATTAAAGCCCAGCCAAAACGACATTTGTTCTTAAGAAAAGAGCAGCACTTTTCATGAAACAATTTATTTAAACAACATCTGCTTGAGTTTTCAGAATGTTGGTGTAGGATATGGTTACACTGAATTGCAAGACAAAAATGTCTGGTCTTACTGTGTTCTGTATCTCGGTTATTAAGTCAATTTTATAGGAACACTTATGTAGGCTGAAAGTCTTCCTAATAAATCATTAGTGGATATTTAGGCCTCTCTCTCAGTTTGTGGTCTTTGTTTTCCAGTAACCACAAAACATCTGAATTAAATTATCTAGTAAATTTGATTACTTGTATTCCAGAAGTTGTACATCTTCAAGATATGTGAATGTCATTGCTACATCAGCGACCTAAAGTTGTGACTGCACTTAAATCACTCCATTCCTCTTCCAGTGCATTGCTACCACAGAGGGGTTAAATCTGTTACAAGCAACACTATTCAACCCTAACTTTCTCTGAAGGTGAATACATAAATTTTAAAAAAATATTTCAGCTTGGATCACACCGCGACTTGTTTGACCTTTTACTAGCCACAGCTGCTGTCTCTGCAGCTGATGAAGGAAATATAATCTGGCATCTTGCATGGTGCTCTCCAGGTTGGAGAGTGTTGGGGAGAATTGTTTTGGTGATACCCAGGTGATTATTTTGTCCATTCCAACAAACTATTTAATGAAATAGGTACAATTGAAAGTGGATGAATGTTCCATCTAGGTATGCCTCACCTAAGAAAGATCTGATTTTATTTAAAATTTTGGAACAACTTTTTCAGAATTTAGAGCCTTCCAATTAACAGCCTGTGATTATATCTTGAGGCACAATGTTTCTTTTCTGAGCAATCCCAATATTTTTTAGAAGATTAGGCATTTCTGTTCCAATGAGCTGTATTTGGTTGGCTTGGCAGAGCCTTGGTGTGACTGAACTTAGCCCAGAAGAGAGGGCAGATGCCTCACTCTGAGATTGCAGACAGATGAGCCAGCCCCTTTATTTACTATAATTATGTCTTCACTTAGACAAAACACTTTTTTTTGACAATTTAATGCAAAAGTAAAAGATAAATAAATCCCAAAGATGATACAGTAACTCTTAATTTTCTTTAGCAATATAAGAAACCACTGGGGTTTTTAAATTTGCTTTTGCTGCTTAAAAGTGACCTTTATTTGTATGTAAAAACTCTTAAATCCAAACCCAAAATAATCATTGAAGAACTATGAAATGCCCAGGCAATACCTGGGAGATGTCTTTCCATATCAGCATTTTTCAGCACAGAGAATACAAAACTTAATTAAATTAGATATTAAATTAAGCATGGTTTTGACACAATATAGTTCATTGGAATTTCATACAATGAGCTCCCAGAATTACTAATGGTCAATAAAGAATTACCTCAGCAACCCCCCATGGCACAGACATTGTCCCATGAGACAGAGCAAGAATGTACCACACATTCCACTGATCAAACTGGACTTTTAAGTGTTTAGGTTTTGGGGGCAGATGATGGAGAGAAAGAAAAGGAAAATGAACAGTCCTGCAGCCATCACTTTGGTATAACAGAAAAGGAGCAAAGAATCTCCTCTGCATTGCTGCCCTGGCCTGCAGGAGCAGACAAGGAGCCTTTCAGATGCTCCATTTGTGTTCCACTCCACATTCCACATTTCCTCGCTTTGGGCACCATCTGTAGTTCGCAGATTCCTTTAGGATGCCAAACATCCCAGGGAAAACAACAGCAAAAACCCAAACACACACAATACACAGCCCATTCTCACACAGCAGAAGCCACAGTTGGAAAATCTAGACAATAAAAGCTTTAAATAAAAAATGCTATCTCTATGCACAACTGTATTTTCCTGGTCCCCTAGAGATTTATTTTCTTGTTTCTGGCTCTGGTTTTTGCCAGTGGGTACCCTGCTTCCCTGTTGCTTGAGGTAAAGAAATCTATAATGATGTCTCTTTCTCCATTAAAATGTCTCTGCAAATGACTAGAGATAAATTCAAAGGATTTTTAAAAGCCTCGGTGGATGCAAAGTTGGAAAACCAGAGTGTTTTACTGCCACACTAAGTAGATTACACACTGCCAGTAAACCTGAACTCCAGCCCAAGCATGGGGATCAGATCCTTGCCTGCCAGCCAGAGCTGCAGGACAGGTTTGCTTCCCACATCCCCACATCCATCTCCAGAGCCTGCAGAGCCTTTGGCAGCAGCGTGGTGCTTTCCCCCCGCCTTTGCCAGCTGTTTTTTCCTGCAGGGCTGCAGGGTACCCATTGTCTGCCCTGTGCTTCCTGGCAGCTCTGAGCCCCTGTAGGTCTCTGGGAGATGCTGCTGTGACCCAACAGGGCGTTATTCAGAATGGCACCAGGCTGTGCAACGCTTAAAGGTGGATTTTGGAGAGCAGCAGGAGAACATTGCATGAGGCCTCAGTTGCTCTGTGCTATCAGGGAAGCAGCAGCAAAGCATGTGGATCTTTCGTAGCAAATCCATGTGAATCTGCAGATATTCAACCTGTCCTCTCCCAAGTCATGCTCTTGGAGTGTGACTCTTCTTCTAAGGATCTTTATTGAGGATCCATTTTACTGAGTTGTCTCACAGAAGAGCATAATCAGGATCTCAGTTCCTTCATTGGCTCTTCTGATATCACTTGTATCAGCGTTTTCCATGCAAACATATCTCACAGCACCACAAAACAGCCAGACCTCAGAAGGGAGTGTGTATTTGACACAAGAGGAATGCACACTTTACAGAGGAGTATATTTTTAACATCCAGGATTTGTGTGGTTTGGCTCTTTTCTTTTCATGAGTGCACATTTTAAATCATGCTTGAAAAGACTGACCTTTTGCTGAAGAGACATAAAGCTGGGGTGAGAAGGATTAGGGGAAAGGAGTAATAGCACTATTAATTTTTATTTCTTCTGTTGCTAACAAAGGTGAGTACACAGAAAAAAAGGAGCCTGAGTGTATTTCTGCCCATCACTTCCCCAAAGCTGTTCATGGTACACTTAATTCTGAAAGAAGTACGGCCAAGGAAAGACCAAGACATATTTTATTTTGTTGTGCATGTGGTCTGGTTAAAGCAGTAACTGCCCCACAGAAAAGACCCAGTCCAAGTGCTGCAGACATGGCTCTCTGTTTACATCTCTATGTGAACATTAGGGGGTTGCTTTGTTAGATTTTCACAGAGTTCACAGTCCTCCAGCCCTGAAGCCCACCAACATTGGAATTTCTGGTTTTCAGCTTGCACCAGGTTTTCCTGCAGCTCTTTGACTTGTGTGGACTTGTACTTTGTTGTTTTGGTTGGTCAGGAAAAGCATGACAGGATTTCATAAGGAAACTTAAGAAGGTCTCAAGAATCTTTGGTTTCAAAGCTATTACTGGGACAGTTCTATTGAATTTTTGGGTGGCTTCAGGCTCAGAGCCCTCCTGTAGTAGGCACCCTATGGTACATTATTGCCTGTTTCCAGTGAACTAGTAGGAGGTGATTTGGTTCTTTAATATCATACAAATAGTTTTTATTAAAGAAAATAGGACTGTCAAAAGGGATGATGTCTTGTGATGATTAAAGGGTCTTTAACTTGTTCAGTGTCAGTACAAAACTGGGGCTCAGCAATATATGAACATCTGCTACCACTATGAATTAACTGCTGCTCTTTAGATTTGACATGGGACTGGAGAGATCACTGTAATGTATCTCAGAGACACACATTCTTTCAGTACCTCTTACATGCCTTTTATACCCACCCATTGAGTATTTCTTAAATGTAAATTAGAAGCCCTTTGGTTTAGGACCAAAACCAAAGGTTTTATAGGTTTGAATAGTGCCTGATGCAACAACTCCTAACTTTGGGGAGTTCTGCAGTGCAAATTAATGACATTAAGTCTCCCAAACCCTATTTACAAAAGGACATTAAGCTTGTGAAGTAAGGATTTGTGAAGTAAGGTACCAGCAGGTAACAGAATGAAGGTTTCCTCCTCAATTGCTGCAGGGGTGACATGCATGCCTATAGTGTTATGGTGCAGGCTCTCATTACACAGCCAAATTCCCTGTACAGAAACAGGCTGTGCTCACTGCCCCCAGGGAGGAACTTATTTTGTTCCCTGCATTCTCTGCTGCTCCTTCTCAGGCTGGTGTCTCCCACAATTGCCAAATGTGCCGTCGTCTGTTGGTCGCCTGCGTTAAGAAGCAAGGCCTTGACTTTGTGAAACAATTCCAATGTATAGCAAATTTCCACTCTGAACAGATGTCAGTGCCACAGAGGTCCTGCCACATCTGCTAAACAGAAATATCAGCTTAGATGTCTCAAGTTTGATCCCCAGAAAATGAGGAACACAACATTAGCACCTCCATACCCTTGGTTTCAATCACTTCTTTTACTGACTGCACAGAAGTGTGTGCCAAGGGCATCATTCAGACATGGATCTCACTGCACGAACACTGATTTGTCTCAATACTTGAATCCTCTGCCCCTTTTACAACACATCCTCCTCACTTTGATCTGGCACTTATGTAGCAACTTCTCCTCAGGACTAAAGCTTATTTTAGCTTGTGTAAACTAAGCACCTCGAGATAAGTGTTCTCAATAGATTTCTCAATAGATTTCTATCTGGGAGGAGAATTTGGCACGCATTTCTGTCTTGCCTAAGGTCTTCAAAAGGAGTCCCTGTGTGATCCTGCCAGGTTCCTCATCCAAATTTTTTGGAAAATCATGACCAGAGACATGTTATGTCACATACCTGTGGCAGGGTCCACGTACAGCCTCAGAAGTAAAATTCACTGCAGCACCCAAGGAGATTAATTTCTCATAAATATCTACCAGCCAAAATGCATGGCAGTTCTCTTTGCTCACCAGAGGCTGATCTTTCCTAAATCACCATTGTTCTAGGACTTTTCTTGTATAGTTGACTGCATTTGCCTCCCTGCCATACTCCTGTTTCAGGCTGTGAATGGTGCTTAATGATCATGTCCTTATCTTACAGAAAGATCCACATGGCAATGGTCTCCTCCTGTTGTTCCCTAATCAGCCTTGAGACAAAATTGACAGTTCCCTGTCCAACAAGCAGCATTCCCATAAAAGCAGCCTAGCTGGTCCACTAGAGAGTCTCACTCTCACAAAACTTTTTTCTTCTTCTTCTTCTTCTTTTGCTCAGACCTCTTTTTTTGTCCCTCAAGCTCTATTTTATCCAAATCTGTGAAGCTCACTGCCCCCTTTGAGGACAAGGAGCAAATATCCCAGTGACCCACTACTTGGGACTACCCACGTACCTACAAATCAAGCAGTGCTTGTGTTTTAGTCTTTACTGATGTTGGGATGAAGTTTCCCTCTCCCTTTAAGGAGATAGACATAAGAGTGTCCTGAAGTGTCCTGAAGTCCATAAGAGTGCCCTGAAATTCCTGTATTAATTAAGGAGAAAGTAATGCTCCACTGGAACAAATCCCTTGGGTGTTACTTCTTAGTCATCAATTTACAAAACCAGATTTTAAAGCAAAACACCCATGGGTGGATCTGAGATCATTATTAACAAGATATAAATCTTTTAATAAACAATCTTAGGGGTATGGCATCTTAGGAAGACTGGTACCAACTTCTACACCAGTTTGAAACCTTCTGTGTAGTTAGGCTGGATGCCAGTGCTGCAAAAGAACAGCCTGAATCTTGGCATGGCCAACCCCCAGTGGACAGTTTCAGCTGTGAGTGGTCATAGAGTGCTCTTCCAGGGCACTCTGCAGAAGTTACCAGAGGAGGAGGCTCATGTACTGTAGTGGAGCATTAGCAATGTGTAAATCCAAGTGTTTTCATGCTGCCAGCTGAAGCCAACCCAACAGGGTGTGTGTGCAGCATGTAAATAAGCCAGTGAGTGCTCTGCAGTGCGCTAAGGCCACCCTTACAGCAAGGGCTGGGCAGGAAAAAGAGCTGCCCTGTCAGTTTTTGTTGACTTTTTCAATAAAAAAATCATGGGGGACACAGTCTCTGAGGGTGTGCATGTCTGTGGTGACAGTAACAGGAGGAAGAACTTGTAGGGGGACCATAATTCTGGATGTGCTTTCCCTGCTGGCATGGCCATAAGGGATGGAAATCTCAGTGCCTTTCTGACTGGAATGATAATGCCATCAGGAAAATAACAAATGAGATGAAGAATCCAAAATGCCTTATTAGCCTTTGATGGGATGGGAGGAGCTGCCAGCAGAAGCAAAATATATATGACCTGCTTTTCAGCTGCTTTGTGTATGGAAACGCAGTGCTGGAGCAATGTGGAGGGTGAGCATACATGAATTCCCCTTCCATGAGGCACCATGTAGGTTAAAAAACAGTCAGGAGGAAGAATTATTGTAGTCTCCCTTTTATTGTTGTAACTTTATGTGCAGTCAGCTTCGTCCTTTCAGGCAGTTATTTACAATTCTGTTGTTTATTCTATTTATTGTTACGGGATCTTAGACCTGACCCACAAAGTCAGTGGTTTTTGCATGAGGTCTGTATCATTTTGACATTTCTCTCAGCAGTCTTTTATCTATTCTAAACTACTTGCTGTGCCTATCTGGTTTAAATTGCTAAAATAGAGTTGTTCTATTCTGCTGCACAGGAGCACAAGGTCTAGGACAGCTTGTGGGGTGTATTACCATGAAAGAGCCCCCAAAAAACTGAAGAAAGAGGCTTTGTGTGTGCCCTGCCCCAGCTGACTTGCCTGTAGGTTGGCACAGCAGCTCAGCATGTGATCAGGCTGCCTCCCTCCTCTCCTTGTCTGCTCTAGAACACAAAAGTGTTCATTTGTTTATGGTCTTCCCCAGGAATATATAGAATGGGAGTATCTGGACCTGTTTTTACACCTCACAGTGTCCTGCAGTGAGCCTTCCTCGTGCGGCTGCAGTGGTTGAAGCAGTCACAGGAGCTCCTGCCCAGCCAGGAGATGTCAGGAGGAGCTGGCACTGGAAGGCACAGTGCCCATGGTGATGTCTCTGCCAACCCCAGCTGCTAAAGCCAGCATGAGCCAAGGAAAGGATCATCAGACTGGGCTTTTAGAGATGATACATGGAGCTCTCTCTGTCCTCTGACTTCTGATCTCCGGTTATGGAAAGTAGAAATACAAATCAGTTACACTCTGCTATTCTTTTCAGGCTTATTGGAGAGTCTTCAGTCACATTATCAGAAAAGCTTTTTCTGAGGCAAACACAGATTCTGTGGTTTAGTTAAAATACAGTAAGACCTAGAAATAGATGTGAGGCTTTAAATCTGAAGGACCTTGACTTTCAAGGAACATGTGACAAATCATATGAATTGCAGCAGTGGTACATATTACAGATAGAGAGAGCTTATTTTATCAAATTAGGAAACTAAGCCTTATACTATTAGCGTGGTCTCTTATTTTCTCAGCAGCTAACAAATATCTTCAAAATATTTTTTTTTTTATCACCCGTTAACTGAGGTGGTTTACATTCTTATATCTATTATGTTTAATGGATTAAAAAAGGATTGACNCTCCTGCTACTGTAATTACAGTATAGCTCACCCGAGACACAAACTGACCACGTCCTTTAACACTATGCTGCTTGTCTGTACTGCACAGCAGGTTGGATCAGAAATCTGATTCCAGCCCTTTCAATGGCCACAAGGGCTCAAACCATCATAGATTTTCTTTCCCCCCTAATATCTTCTGGAACAATAATTATCTGAGCTGTTTAGAGGATTTTTTAAAATAGTATTTTGAGGCAATCACAGGACATTTTATGTAGGCCACAAAGAATTATACAGGTTCAGTTTTCTGCTCATATATGCCATTAGAATCTGCAGGAAAAACACTTAAGTTTGGGCATTATTTTTGTATAAAACATGAACCTTACAGTATTCAATTTAGCTGTGTTGATGCCAGAAGAGTACCTATTATCTTAAATTAGAAGTATTGGCACAGCTGTAGTATCATCAGTTAGGTCCCCAAAATGAACATTGACCATCATAATTTTAGAATAGCACTATGAAATTTGCTTTAGCCTTAAGGGTTGACAGTTATGTTTTTCTTTCCATGGTTAGAAGAACAAGGAAGGTACCTTTAAAAAATAAAACAAGAACTAGGAAACTATTGTAATTCATGCTATAGGAACTGGAATTATTTTTTAAAATCCCAATTTTGTAAGAACTGGCAGCTCTGAGTCTGGATGAAAATTGTCCAGCACTTCCTTCAATAATTGTATAATTTAAAAAAAACCAAAAACCAGTGAATATATTTCCACAGAGTTTGGGGAAGTACAAAAATGCCTGACATTTCTGGCCTAAGAGCTTGAGCATGTTGTTTGAAGTATGATTATTTAAGAAGCTGTCTTAAACCATTTTTAGATTTTGGCATACAGCGTTGGGCTGAACTATAAATTTTCCTTTGCCTTACTTTTCTTTTGAGGAGCAATTTGTGTCAGCATAAAGCCACAAGGGTCTGTAAAACCCATAACTTCAAGCATGGCCATGCGTGTTAATTGGCAAAGTCAAGGAAGATAAAGAAAATAATATGCAATAGGGACAGGATACTTCTTGAATTCTAGAAATGACTAGAAATGCATTAAAATATATATGACTCCCATTGGTCTCTACACATCAGTGTGGCAAATCCAGAATTCCAACACTCCGCGCGTTAACGGGCACTTGCTGGTTTTTATTTGTATAAATCTTACTTTTGATTTAACACTTTCAAAACACAGAGAAAGGGAACTACTGCATGAATTACGGTTCAGTTTTTCCACTCCACACTTAAAGAAGGTAGATATAAAATCTTATATGAAACAGCTTTAAAAACAAGGCTTGCTACAGGAGTGATTTTCCCTGCTCTTTAGCAGTCACAGCTGAGCGAGCTGTATTCACCAAGGAGTGTGGGGTTACTGCATGGGAGAAAGTGGCTCCAAGGGCGAGGCAGAATCTTAACCACAGCAAATCTCTGCCATTCAGGAAAGAAAAGCTGTGGAAGGCACACAGTGTGGCAGCTTGCTTGTACACAATAAGGTACAGCCTTCAGAAGGCATGCACAGCTTATCCATGGGATTTGCTCCTGGCATCCTCTCAAGGGAGTTGTTCCCTAGGCTGTGCTGGGTCAGAGCCCTGAGGGATGCCCACAGCAGCTCTCTGCTCTGAGGGTCTTTGCCTGGCTGATGCACAGACCTCTGCTGTGCCTACCAACACTCCATTTCCCTAGGAAATTGTAATTGCTGCTTCCTGTGGCACTTTAGATCACCTACAGGATCCAAATCAGCCAGGTAATGATATTTGTTTCTCGAGGTTGCTGGGCTGTTCATTGGCCAAGAATTACCATGTCACTCTCCACAACTGCAGGCCCCTGTGGAAGATCAGGGTCATGAGAAATCTAAGCAGAGAGGAATAGCTGAATTCACTCTTTACAATGGTTCTTAAAAGTTGGCTTTGGCTGTGGCCTGCAATGGGCCGCCAAGAGCAGCTCCAGGAAAAGCCTTTCCAAAGCTTCCCCCTTTGCAGACAGGTGGCAGCTGCAATGCAAAGGCCCCTTTTTGGGCTGAGAAATAGACCACATGGGAGCATACATTTAAAAATTTTGAATGTCTTTTTTTCTGCTTTTGCTGTCTCTGAAGCAACAGCTGCTTCAGCTGAGCTGCTGTGTTCTATACTCTCAACATCCTTCTCATAATAACAGATACATTGTTGAGCATTATGAAAGAGTCTCTCCAGGGGAACAGAGACTGCTCTTGGGGTGCCAAAAAACACAGATATTAGTAAAAAGACAGATGATTTGTGAATTTGAAACTGCTTGGTTCTGTCTCTCACTGTGTTAATAATGAATTCATTACAGAAGAACTGTAGTTCTCCCCCCATCCAAGTGAATCACCTTTTCTTGTCTGGCAAGCCAGCACTTACTAATAAAACCAGTTCTGATCTGAAACTACACAGATCCTGGAGACACTCTTTGTTTATGTAAGCAGCCATCAGAGTCGTGTGCAACCCCAAAGTTTGCACTATGGCTTCTGTGCTACCAGCTTCAGGCAGTTTCAGACTGTCCACCTGAGCTGAGGAAAGAAAATACACCTGTATGCTCTGCACAGATTGCTGTCAACCAGTGCTCCCAGCCCAAATTATGGACGTTTATGGCCAAGGATGGTCAGGTCAAAAAGAGAACGTTCAAGAGTTGCTTTTCTTTTTGACCAAGTATACTGAGCTGCTCTCTGGCTTAAATCCCAGGGTTTCCTGGGAGGTTGCAAGGCACAGCCATGGCAGGCATTAACATCCTCTGAGCCTCTGACCCCATGGAGCAACAACATTGGAACAATACAGTCCTTCAGCATGGGAGCTACAGACCCACCTCCTACAGATGGCTGCACTGGTCGCTGAGCAGCAGCATCAGGTAATCCTGGAGATCCCACATGATCAGGTTATGAAGGACTCTGCTCCCAGCCTGCCCTCGGCAGTTTTTGTAATGCTCCTCCCATGGGGAAGAAGAAGCCCAAGAGAAGAAGTTGCCAAGTGTGATAGATGAGAGGGACACCAGGCTGAAACAATTGGGTAGATATGAGACAGTTGCAGGAACATTTCTACAGGAATGAACTATGGAAAAAAATACTTTTGCTCCTTTTCACAAAATTAAGTTTTTACTGTTTGCAGAACTCAAGTTACAAAACAAAACCGCACCACTTTGTCAATTTTCTATTATAAGCAGAAAACAGCAGTCAAGAAAATAAAAAGTGCTACAAAACAAAATTGTCTGACTTCAGGAAAGGAGTTTGGTAGGGATGCATTCTGCCACTCCCTCAGGTGTGCTGACACTACAGCAAAATCCTAAGGTACATTCATCTTGAGCATTAGATTATGGTGTGTGAATCTGAGGAAACAACAGAGTGGTCTTGGCTACAGCATGATGATGATGGTGATGATGATGATGATGATGATGATGATGATGATGATGGTATTGGTATAATTCTTACTTGAGGAACAGGCTGGGGTGCTGGTCACAGAAATGTCTAAGTTGCTGTGGTTTCTGGGCTACACATGCAATGTGACCCTTTTTGGTTTTCCTTCTTTGGAACTGGTACGGTTCAACAACGGACACTGGTAGTGAAGTGCCTGGGAAGGAATTTCAATAACTCCTTTTCCCAGCACATAAAGATAAGACACCTCTGTAAAATAATAATAATGAAAACTAGGAGAGTGCAAAAGGCAAGTGGGATAATTACAGTGCTTATTCCAGACCTTCTGGGGCTTTCTTGACTCCCTAAAGAAACAACAGGTACACACAGGTGTGGCAGAGGTGAATTGTATTAATCAGGTGGTAGCACTTGAGGCCAGTTGTGCAAGGAAATAAATGAATAGTGCTCAGTGAAAAATAATAATCACTTTACACCGTAGGTAAAATGTGAAACCTTGTACAGCATTTGGTCAGTAAAGGTTAGCTGGCCTGGCTCTGTCTCCTTCCAACTTCTAATGCATCCCCAGCCTCCTCATGGTGGATGGAGAGCAGAAAATCCCTCCATGCTGTGGTTCATATTCCTTCTGCAAACAGCACGTTAGTGAAAGGGTTGACTTTGACCAGGTTAAATCAAGCTACATTGAGCATGGGTATGAAGTTCACTTAAAACCTTTTCAGGCTGGTAAATCTGTCTAGATATTATTCTTGGCTGATATGGGGACCTGCAGGGACAGTTCTGGAACATAGAGCCATATTAATTCTTTGAACATAATCAGTGTGGATTATGTACCTTTAAAAACTGAACAAAGTTCTTGCTTGACCAAGAAAAATGTTTTACTTGTTCTTATGATCATTCAGATTATTATGGCCTTTCTGGTCTCTAAGTACTATTTAGAGACTATATGGGGAAAAAAAAACCAAATCAAACTAAAACATTTGGATCTGGGTATTACTAACTTAGAGCCAGATACAATAAAAAATGCAGTGTTGCAGAAACATGGCTGCGATGACACTTGCTTCTCATTACATTTTTGAGAAACAAAATTTATTACTGCATCATTTCCAACTATAAAATAACAGTGTTCTTTTAGGATCCTGATCTAGCTAGACCATATTGCCAATATAATGAAAAAAAGCTATGTTAGGATCAAAATTATAACATGTATTACACTTGATATTTTGCATGCAGCGATGAAAAGTTTTGATTCACATTTTTAGACAGAAATTCTCTTCTCCTCAAGTGATTTTTCTAACTCCTTTTGAAGGTCATACCAGCATGGAAGCAAGTTGGCCTGAGTCAGCACAGATAGTAGCTGTATCATTCTTCACACTTTAAAGTCTAACTCATGTATTTTTTCAATTACGGAAAAAGAGTTCACAAATGCTTTTTCAACATATTGCATTTCAGCTTTAAAAATAAGCCTTCAGATATATGCCCTTCTGAAAACACAAAAAGGAGATTTCAGTTCAAAATGAAAAACCCATCATTCCAGTTAATAAAAAACACTTGTTAAAGCAAAGATGAGCCTTGGTGGAAATGTAAGTTTAAAATTATTTGGACTAAATGCATATGTAATAAAAAACCTCCCAACAGAGAGGATACATTTTTACAACATATTCCTGTCATTTCTTGTTTTCTAGAGTACAGAAGCACTTGTACAACTTTACATAGAGCAAATCTCCTGGCAAACTACTATGTGCAATCATTCTGAAAGCTAATGGAGCAACACAGCTCAGAGCTGAGAGAAAAACACACTTTCAGCCACTAACCTAATACACAACCTCTTTTCATTTTATTGCCATTTTGTTAATTAGACATATTTCAGTTTCTAAGATGATGAATGCAAATGTGGTTGAAAAAAGCCATAATTGCTATTAAGAACAACTGGGTTAATTTCTGAAAGGGGATTTCTAACAACTTCAGTTCAAATGCAATGTTATTGTAATAACACACAGTGATTTACTTAAATGTTTATGCTGGCATAAACATATCTGCTAATGTTTTTCCAGGATTTGACCCACGGTAGTCGCTAAAATTGTTTATTCAACTCACTCCACTTATTAGGATGCTTGAATTTTGGTGCTAGCTCCTCTTCTGTACTATCAGTGCTTATCCTTAATATTAACTCATTTTCCCTTCTGTCTTTCTTCTCTCGTCCCCATTACATCAAATTAAAGCAGCACAATATAACGCAAAGCCACTGATGGTTTTTCACCCAAAAGCAAGACCCACTCCCTTCTTGCCATTTTGGTGGTGAAGGATTGTTCTAGGAGTCCTCCATTCTTTCCATCCTAAAAGTGGAAAAAAGGACCATGTGCCCCTGAAGCAGCAGGAAGCTCCTTCCCAGCTGCTAAGATGGACAGAGATCGCAGCAGGGAACCCCACTGGCTCCAGCAGCTGGGAAATATCCATTTGGGTGTGTGGGTTGGCCTTGTGTGACTATTTGTGGAATCTGTCTATGTGCAGCTTATAAATTCTGCGCTGATATTTTGAAGCTGTTGCTGTAAAAATTCTTGAAAACTGGAACGCCAAAGGTGGCCGGAATCCAGAGCTTCAGTGGGCTGACTTGACCTCTGAAAATGCCTGTGCATTATCCCTGTGGGCAGCCTATGGACATGCTGCAGACCCAGCTCCTGCCTGTGATGTGGCTGCCTCAGGTTCAATGCTCTGTGCCCTCTTTTCTTGCCAAAATGCTACCAGGTGCTCTCAAGACCAGGGCCAAGGACTGTATGTTGGCAGAACAGTAAGTGTGTTAAGTAGCTGAGGTAAAAACCACTGGTGTTCAGAGGAGATAGCTGAATACAGAGTGTTTTTTTACTAGAATCTTGGCATATAACTATCCCTTGGAAGGTGGGTACACACACTAAGGTATATGCCTTGGGGAAGGGCTGAGGTAATGTATTTCTCATTCCTGAAAGGATGATAGGAAGCAGAGCTGTATTAGAATGGCTTTACTGTGGGGTGAGTCTCCCCAAACACACATTTTGACCTTGAGTCTTTTGAAGGATTCTGTTTTTATCAAAATCTCTTTTATTTCCTCCAATCTCCTTATTAAGTCTCTTTCAGCTTTGTTAGGTTCAGGACTTTGTTGATAAGAGAATGACAACCCATGTAATCCTACCTCTTCTCTGGTCACTCTACATTGTTGAAGACAGAACCTGTTGATTTATTCAAATATGCCTCGCTGTGTAGTTTTCTTTGTCTGGGTCTGTGTCTCTCCTGCCTTTCAAACCTCAGTTATCTATTTATCACTCTGTCTCAGGTCCCAGCCATTGAGTCTCTGTTGGGCAGAAACTATTTTTGACTCTAGAAAGTGCTGAATACTCTAAAGGCACTTAACAAAGTGAATCTTTGATCCTTTGGGGATCGCATTGTTATGAAAATATTATCATTTGTCAAAAGAGGAGATTGAAACTTCTGTTTCATCAAAAAAACCAGCACAGATGTCTGGGTATACGAAATCTCCCCAGCTACTTACAGATTACTTATGGGAATCTGTATTCACCTGTCTGAATAACATTACATTTAAGATGATTAATATAGACATAGAAGAGAAATGTATCTGTGCCTGTTTTGCTTTTTCACCTAAACAGCTGAACTTTTTACCGTCTCTTTTTAACACACAGGTTATACAATTTTGTCAGTGAACTGTATTTCTTTCTCTAAGAACAGTTTTGGCTTCACTCCCATTGTGACAAACCACCAACAATACCTTTAATAAAGTACTGTGGGTGTTTTTTTCCTCAGTGCCTCTTAATTTAAAGAGTACATTCAAGGAAAGATATTAGCCTCATCTTTGTTCAGATCATCTTGAATAAAAATATTGTGATCAATCCTTTTCTGAGTTTGAATCCACAGTTTTCAAAGAAAGGGACTGTTTTACATTTAAATATTTCAGATTTACAGACATACTGAAAACACATTGCAGAGATTTATTGCTGTTTTTTTTTTCCTTGCTTTTCTTATAAAGATGGGTCCGTATTGCCGACACCACAAAGATGTAAACACTCTGGATAAGAAATAAAGAGCAACCCCCACCAGGAATGAGATCCAAGCCACAAGACCTATAAAATGGCTGTGGGTGTTGCAACGTTAAAAGCATTCTTGTTTGTAGACTGCTAAACTTGTTTTAGCAAGGACTTGAAATGGACTTCTAAAGGCTCCCTGTATGACGTGTGCAGTACATGGGGCTGTGTTCCTACTCTCTGTGAAGAATACGTAGCAGTTTCTTTCAAAAGGATGTGTACAAACAAATTCTACATGGCAGCTCACTCTCTTTTTGCTTTTTCTGTTAACATTTTCTTCTCTTTGTTCTTTCTTAATTTTTTGCTACATTATCTTTGCTTTTTCTTTCCATCTTTCTTTTCCATCTTAAAGAACATCCTAGAGGCTTTGCATGCTCATTCTTTCTTTAGTATCAGGCTTCAATCTGTGCCTGGCAAAGTGACTGGGAGCACACTCTAACCCTGGGTACTCCTGTGTGTCCAGGCCATGTGTGACATCCACTAGTCCAGGACAAAGCTTCCTCATCACTTCTGAAAAGGTCTGCACTTCACCTTGAAAAATATATCAATACATTTCCCCACAGGTTACATATTACTTTTGCTTTACGAATATTGGAAAGATTAGTGAACATGCAAATGCTTGAGGCAATGTGTGTACAGAT
The DNA here is from genome assembly GCA_013400635.1 of Hypocryptadius cinnamomeus. Lineage (NCBI taxonomy): Eukaryota > Metazoa > Chordata > Aves > Passeriformes > Zosteropidae > Hypocryptadius > Hypocryptadius cinnamomeus. Next base: position 31,069 of record VYZP01049277.1, on the reverse strand, counting down.
GAAAAAAAGCAGAGAAAGAAAGGAGAAAAAAGTGGGGACTGAAAGGGGAAGAAATAAGTCTTATTAATGAAAGTTGATTAATGAATAGAAT
>VYZP01049277.1:10929-30891 GCA_013400635.1 Hypocryptadius cinnamomeus | reverse complement strand
AGTATCACGGCTACTACAGCTACAGCCAACAGAGTGGCCTTACAAAAGTTAGGCTTAAAAGACTTTTGACCAATCTCTTCAGCCCCACGAACATGAGCACTCATCTCCTTAGGCCACAGCTTTGCTTCACGAGCCCTCTCATCTGGCATTGTATTGATACTGTTCAAATCACCAATCAGTCACTTTCTGTTTTCCAAGAGAAGCATGTAATTCCTCTGCTAGGACACTGCTGTCTCCTTGGCTTCCTTAGGAGCAGCTCTTGCCCAGTTTTCAGCCTTCACTCCTGTCCAGTGCAGCCAATCTCATACCCTGAGGCTCTGCTCCTTCCATGTCATGTGGCTCTGGTAGGAAGGGTTGATCCTCTGAATTGCTCCTAAACTTAAACTGGAAGATTTGGATCCTGTATATGAGCAACTGGAGTTTTCTTGAATGTAGCAGAGAAACAAGGAAGAAAGTTATATTCAAAGGCTGTGGGCAGCTTTATAAAGATCCAGCTGGTTGTGAGGATGGAGAGAAAAGCCTTTACATCTGCATTTTTATTTTGACCTGGGAGGTAAACCAGCATTTCAAGGAAATGTCATCATCTGCCTCAGTTTCCTTTAAACACCAGGATGATACTTTGAGAGCACTGCTTGATGGTGTTGCCTACAACTGGCACTAGAATTGGTACAGTTCAGGCTCTTTTTCTCCAGAGAGTGAACAGTTTTTCTTGCAGAGGACTCTAATGCTCTGTGTTCAGTACTGTGCCTATTCTTGTAACTTAACAAGCCCATCCGAAGATTTATGTAAGCAAATGGCATCTGCTACACGTCAAGGAAAAATATGGGCCAACACTTTGATTTAAAGATGATGTCTTGTGCTGTGTAATGCTAAATAATGTCATGTGTCTGACATACCCATCAAAGCATGTGAGACACACCCTATCACCCTATAGCATGTTTTAAATTAATTTATCCTTATGGAGAAAAAATTGTTTCCTTGCTTGTGAGAGTTTTTTTAAAATTATTATTATTATTAAGAAGTTTCCTGGACCAGCCTTTTATCTAAGTGAAGTAAATGCTCATTGTCCTGCTCTTGAATAGAAGATACATCCAACTGCAGATTCTTCCTGCCTGGCAGTACCATGCCAAGACCTCAAAAGTCAGGATAAGGAAAAGAAAGGAACAACTTCATGATTTACATTTTGCCTGGTTTTCAAGGAGGGTTAAGGAGCACAAGGAAGCCTTGGAGAAGATGGGGTGGCAGTTGACTGCCAAATTCAGTCTGGTTTTGATGGCTCCTTAGAACGCCCCTCCTTAGCTGTTTGCTTACCCCTTCAAAATGCTGCTGTAATGCAGTGCAACACAGGTACCATTGTTCCTCTTATCTGAAGGATAAAACTGTTTGAAAACTTCAAAAAGAACACTGATTTAAAAAAGAAAAAACCCAAAGCTAAAGCTCTCAGTCTCAGTGCACCTTGGGCAAAGAGATACAGGCACTTCCTCTGCCTGAGTTTTACAATGCATGCTTGTGATATATTGAATTTTTCATGTCATTAACTCCACTGTAGGCTACCACAGGGTTAAAAATTACCCTTTTACTTTGATCTTTAGACATTATTCTTCATAATCAGGAGTACAAATGCACTTTCAGGAGTACAGAGGTAGTAAGATCCTCTGGAACCCCTGTGATTCGTGCAGGTGACTATGAACAGCCTGCTTAGCCAAGACTGGGTTTTATGCATGGTTTAGAAATGAACTGTTTGTGCAAGAGAAATCACTAGTACTGTGGTGACTTCCTTGTCCCTATTAGGGAAAATAATTCAAATATATATTTCACAAATTAGATTTGAATTGCAGTTATGGCTGAAGAAGGAGCTACAGGCCCAAACACAAAACTGAGCTTCCTATTCTGAAGCTTTGTTTTCAAATCCTGTCTGTACCCACAGGCTTTGGAAGTTCCTGACAGTCCTGAAGACCCAACTTTGCATGGAACTGAGGAACTCTGTTTATGTCATGGAGTTTTATTACATTCGAAAATATTTTAAATACTTCTGTGTTTCGAACATCAAGACACTGCTATTGTCCTGCCATTACTGAATAATTGCTGATAACAAAGGAGCATTCAGTGGGCATTACAGATTTTACACCAAGCAGTACAGAATGCTCGTCCCATCAGAGCCGTATTGATAGCATGAATAATTACATCTTTCTCAGCTATAATAAAATCAGTAATAATATACCATGTGAAACACAGAAATATGACTGCCATTGATGAAGCAGAGAGAATTGCATTGAAATTATGGTGTAAACAAAATGGGGTTGCACCTTGGTGTGACACAACTCTAAATCTGAGTGTCAAGAGATGGCTGAAGACTCAGATTCCTTCTCTAATTTTCCCCCTTTTGAGCTGCCTAAGGGCATAAAGAGCTCTTTGAGGGCCTGAGACCTGAAAGTTGAAGACTGCCTTAATGCAGTCTTATGCCGACTCAGAAAAAAATTATCAGATGTCTCCCTTCCAGAGGGAAAAAAGCTAGGAGTGATGATTTCAGAACCTGGGCATCAGCTGGAAGCACTGGCTGGACAGGCAGAAGGAGCTCTGAGGAAAGAAGAGTTGGTGTACACTGGAGAAGCTTTCTCCAGGCTGACTCTTTGGGAGCGACAATGGAGGGGAGATTTCAGTGATGGTTTAAAAGCACTGAAACCTTTCACCAAGGACTGTGCAGTCTCTGCTTCACCCCTCAGACCAGTGTTCAGTTAGAATAATTTTCTTCAGTTCTTTGAGTAAAGAAGAAAAACAGTTTACACATGAATTTCCCCAATGAGTTATTTTTATTTCTGTGTAGTATTATAAACCAGCCATTGACTTCCTCAATAACTTTGAAAAAAGGAACCATGTTATTCATTATTGTAATTTCTATGGTAGTCTCATGACTGGGGACAGAGTATCCCAATGGTTCCTTGGCACCCAAGGCACAGATGGATTTGTGTCATTCTGCAGTCTCTAATCACTGCTCCCATCTGATAGCTCTGATATTTTACAGCTGAGGTGGCAGCTTGACTGAAATAATTCAGTTTTATTCAGCAAGGACCAAAGACATACAAATGTTCCCTTGCCTCTTTGTACCATAAATGAGCTAACTGTAATGACCAGACTTAGTGTTTCCCACTGACAAGCCTAATCCTTACACATGCACTTTAGCTTGCCCATCAAGTCAATCCCCATGAAAACCCAAGTTATATTTTCCCATCGATATCAGTGACATGATCAAATCTTTTCTGGTACTTATCTTTGCAATCAGGTTGTCATTCCTGAAATATCTCTCATACTTTCCCACAACAAAGACAATCAACAAAGAAGCTGGAAAAAAAGTCACTATTTGATGAGTACAGATTTGCCTGTATTTTTTAAAGTTAGCTTATCCACTAAAGCTGTAATTAATTCTTATACATGATTATGTTTTTTCTTCTGATCCCAGCTTAAAGCCAAATCTGTGCAATAGGACCAGCCACATGAAAAATCCCTCAGCTATTCAACTAAAAACATACTAAATCCACATTTTAAAAGATGAAATTCAGAAACATGTAATAAGTACTGCATGAACAGTCTAAGTACAGAAGTTCATGTCAACTCTAGCAGCTATAATTTACATGGCAAGTAACCTAATTACACTGTGCTTTTTAGTAATGTATTGTTCTATGACCTTTTTGATTGGACTAGGAAACATTAGCAGTCAGAATGCTAAATGCTTAATCACACTGGTGAATGATAAGTGAGTCATTCTGAAAGATCATTAGAAATATCAGTGGAAAAACAGTAAAAAACTTGAACTCTGAAAACCTTCTGATTCACACAGAAACTGCACAGCAAAATAGATCAGCTGTGAATACAGTAATTTGCTGCAAAGATATTTTCTAAAATTTCAATTAAGCAAACATCTTAGGATCTGAACTGTGGTGCCTTTTAATTAATTCAATGAGTGGCAAGAAAATTAAAATACAGCTTTTGTTTTATACTTTGTACTAGAAGAAATATAAAGTACTTAAACTGAAATACAATCATACCAGGACTCCAAAATGTTTCTTAAACAGAATGTGTTTTTAACAGGCACGCTGAAGACCTAAAATCACATAAATACAGAAACAGGCTGCAGTGATATGGCTGGGCTGAGGATTTTATTGGAGTACCTTTACCACAGTTTTAGGACTGTTTAAGGATAACATCTCTCAGCTACTGTTTTCTCACGTTTTACATCTAAGTTTGTATTTCGCAAAATAAACACAAAATGTGAGTTTATCTCGTGAGGGGAATTATATGCAAGGAGCCTCACGGAGACTGGTGAAATCAAACCTCATTAGTATTTCCTGCCTTTGAACATAACTAATGACAGCGTTTCAAAGAGTGACAGATCTCTGAATGAACGGCAACAATGGTCATTGTCATCTGGGGATTGTGCAGGAGCCATTTTGAACATTGTCCAAAGAGCAGGGAAAAGGTTTATACTTTTGCAGAGTGGACATGAAGGCTGAGAGAAGCCTGTGTTGGGCCCTTGTCTCCAATTTTCTGCCCTGATTAATTACAAAGACCGCTAATTGTGTATTGATGTTAGTTAAAACCATTTGGCATTTGGTATCTGTCTAGTCATATCAAAATAAAAAAAACTTTCTGTGTAAATGTTGGGTCAAAGAAAGTACCATAGTGTTTTTCTCCTCATTCATTTTTGTTTATAAATCCTTTAAGCTACAAGTATTTGTATTTGTATCATATTGAATTGACTGTAATGGGTTAAGAAAACACAAATTAGAAAAAAAAAGGCAATTATAAAAATACAGAGTGGAAGTGGTGATTTCTAAATGTCATTAATCTGTGGTGATTCTGCCACAGTTTGTAAACAATGAAAGGATCTGATTTTCAGGAAGTTGGCTATTCATGTGGTGCACATCTCATTTCTGTTTACTGTTGTTACACATCAACACACAAGTGAGCAGCTGAATTTTGCCTTCCCTTCCCTGCCTGGCAGTACTGTCTTCCTTACCCAGAGCTCCCCAGCCATGGCACAGCCAGTGTCCCCTGCACTGACAGGACCCTCTCTGTGCCTTACAGCACACTGAATTTCAATTTCCAGCTCACACTTGTATATGCTTTGCCTTTTTGTTCCTGCTGTTACACAAACTGATTGGATTGTTCCACAATGGCTCACACATCTGGGAGCCCAACATCTGGATATGTTCCCATTTAGTCCATGTTCCCAAGAGACATCTTAGATTGTCAGTGCTGAACCGCGTTTGCCTCCTTCTACCCTACGTCTTGAAATAATCCAGAAGCTGCTGAGTCCCAGGGGTGGTACCTCAACAATTGCTTTACCTCCAAACTTACGGTTTAATCTAGTGTTAGTTCCACAAGTCTGAGTCAGCTAAATGAGCACTGAACTACTTTTACTGAAGGCACAAGTTTCTTAACTACAAGATTTGGGGATCCGCAACAGACACTTGTGGTGGCAGAGCAGCACATGGGTTGGGCCCGCCCTTCTTCAGACCTGCTGCAAGCTACATGGGAACACCATGTGTAAGAACTGATTTCTTTGCAGATTAAAGGTCTTATAGCCAATGTTTAATAGCTATTTTCCAATGGGACAGCAAAGCACACCTAGAAAGAAGTGCCTTGCAAAATTAGTGCACCTAATGCTGTAGGGGTGTTTGGTTTGTACGATGCAGTCCAGCCTCCCAGGTGATGTGTCACACCTGGGGGAACATGCTCAGCTGCTGGGGGCTACAGGAAACACTTGAAACAAAGGACTTCAGATAAATAAAGCCTTGCTCTTAAATCAAAACTACCTTCTGTAGTTCTCAGTATCCCTCAGACCATCATCCCACAATTTTCCTGCTTCCATAAAATACTTGAATTCTGAGAATGTTTTTTTCTTTTTAATAAAAATGTTCATTTGGAGGGAAAAGACATCCCATATAAATGGCATATATATTTGACCTCTTTGAAATGAGCTTGTTTTCTGACACTGCCCCAGGCCACTTGCACACACCCCTCTGCTCCCCACGCTCTGCCAGGCAGAATTGAGCCTGTCACCCTCCTGCCCCTGCTGAAGCCATTTCTGCCACAAGCAGCCATTATGATTCCCTTTCCACTCCCCACACAAGCCAGTCTTGCTCTGAGCAGAACTGAGGTAACTTTTCAGGCCTCTCCCAGGAAGGGAGATGTGGCTGTGGAATGATAGTGTCTGGAAACTGAGATGCAAGGGAGTGTTGGCATTTGCCAGCTGCAGTAACTGCCTCCTGTGTTAGAAGCTCTTGGATGGAACCTGAAAAAGATAATTGGTGAAATAAAGACAGAGTCCAATCCAAATAGAGATATGAGAAGGCAGAGACAGCACAATGTGCACACAGTGTGTCACAATTAACAGCAAGGAGAGAGATTTCAATACAGCTGCAGAAAGGTACGAGCAGCTGGTTTTAACATCAAAGTACTCATTATCTGAGAGCAGATCAAGAAAAGTGAGGCCCAAAATACTTGAATTTATCAGCTGAGAGGATTCAGAAAAGGTGCTGAGCTATGTCTCAGATAAAATGTAAGTACAAAACTGTAATAAGCAAAGCAAGTATAAAGTGAATTCTGCTTAAATAACAATTTATTGATATGGTGGCAAGGAGCCTGGGAGGGTTCAAGTGTGTTGTCTCCCTAATGCATTGCAAGCCATCACAAGCAATCTGGAGGAGCTACGTCTCCTAGTCCTTCAGGAGCATTATGAAAGCATCATCTATGAGATATAAACTGCAGTGGACTGCTCAGCTGAAGCCTTTCATCTACAGTTTGTTGCCCTGAATGCAAGGATTGTCACACAACAGCTTTCAGATAAATACCAACCTTATGTCAAGTAAATATTTTTTCCACAGAAAAACAGACTGAAGACAAAAAAAAATATACCATTGTTTTGAAGTATGCCAGGTAAATTGAATAAGAGGATTTGGATTATATTTCATGTCTCACCAAGCCACAGATATTGAAATTCTGTTCTTTCAATTTCAGATATATGTCTCTCCAGATTAAGAGCAAGGATTACCATTTACTAAAGCTGACTGGATCATGCTAAGAAGGGAAACAAAAATTTAGAGTTCATAAACTTCTAAAGTAAACTGAACAGGACATGTACACATTGACAAAAATTTTTAAAAACTATAACTTCTTGTGATGCCTTCTTCTGGCCATTTTCTCTGTGTGTGATTGTATAAACATGACAACTCTGAAGGACTATTGAATCATAAAGGGGTCTGCTTTTCAAATTATCACTCTTCATCATTTTTTTTCTCCTAGATTCATCAAGGAACAAATTACATCAACAAATTCTCTACCTGCTTTCCTGCTGTTTTTTAAAAATTCCTCATGGAGATAAACAGTTAAGTTGGATGTGTCCAAAATACGCATTGCCCATAACCACCTACAGACAGAGCCAGCCACCCAGGTACCCACACTCCCTTTGGCACACCCCAGCAGAATAGAAAGGGCCAAAAGTACTGTAAGCCACTATTGTCCCCCCTTGGAACAGGTGGGACCCCCACGGGGTTCCCAGAATTGTCACGGGACTGTGAGAGGCTCTGAATTGTGGCTGTTGGACCCCAGGGCCTCACCTGCCGCTAACGGCTGCAGCACAGCCCTTCCCTCCTTCCCTCCTTCCCTCCTTCCCCATGGAATGGCATCAGGAATGCGCTGGCAAGGAAGCTGCTGGAGCAGTGTGGAGTGCAGCCAGCCCTTGGCCACCAGCCTGTGCAGCACACCTGGCAAAGGCAGACTGGGAAGGAGCTGCTGCTGGTGGGGAGCCTTGCTGCTCACACACAGGGAAGACTTTCTCTTTAACAAACACTATGTAATGTTTTCCCACACAGCTTTTCTCATCCTATTCTCCAGAATATTTGAAAACACTCCCAGGTAACTATAGCTTACAGGTTTGCATGTGTGTTCCTCTTAGTCATTAATGGAAAGTCAAATATAATTGATCAAAACCAGACTTCTGTGAAGCTTTAAAACTACTTGAAATATAGATTTTTACCTTCTTCAATTGCACAAAGTGACAATAATTAGCACGTATGTTGTCACAAATACTCAAAATCTACAGAAGTATATTTCCCCCTTTCTTTTATTAAATACCATATTCACAATTAAATTGGTATGCTTTGAATTCTGCATAATCTTACATTTTCTGTCATTTCCAATACCATTTTCAGCAACTGTCTTAAGAGTGGTGCAGATGTGAAACATATAACTGTATATAACCCTCTTTCCTGGGACCAGCCTCTTTTTTTTTGCTCATATGCAGAACACAATTCCATTTTTTAATATTTTCCAAACCAAAAGTGGTGAAAGTTCTTTCTAAATAACAGATGACCATCAGCATGTAAACACAGCAAATGACAGCAGTAATAGTTGTATTTTACAGATGACTGCTAAGTGGTTGTTTGCAACAGGGTTTTTTTTTCTACTCTGTTACTTTTACACAGATTTCACCATCAGCCCTTCCCAGGACACTCTCATACTTAATCAGAGATGACTTCTCAATGCCTTCTGGGGGGCACTAACACCTACAAGTGTCACCAAGCCTCCCCAAGGGTACTGCAGCTTCACAAGGGCCTTCAGCATTCATTTAAGAGAAGCTGAGCCAATTCCTGAACTCAGCATTTGGGATTTTGGTAGAAACAAAGAACTGGAGCAGACCTCCTACATCTTTGAGTCAACTCCTCTGCTATTGTAAGCAGCACATCCTACAATTTTGGTCAGAAACTCATCAGCTGACAGTAAGAAGAACAATGGTACAGATCTCAACTGGGCCTGGTTCTGGGAGGAGCACCTCAAAGCAAACTCCATTCGTGCCAGCTCTGGAATGGATTGCCTGTAACTGCTATTCATGTGTTCCAGGAACAGCTGGAGGTGGCACTCAGTGCTCTGTGCTGGGTGACAAGGTGGGCATCAGGACAGGTTAGACTCAATGACCTTGGAGGTCTTTTCCAACCCAAAATGATTCTGTGGTTCTGTGCTCTGCTTAAAAACCCTTCTCCCCACACAACTGCAGCTGCCTTAGGACTCCAGCACTGGGGGAGAATCTGCAGCTTGTTCTTCATAAAAACTCTCTAAACAATCCTTCCTTCTGGTTTTGTCTGAAAAGAACTGAACTGGGGCAGCACAGGGACGTGGGATTCGGCAGCACTGAACACAGCAGAACAGGAATATCCTGCAGCAGCTGTACTGACAACTCAGGGCGTGAGAAGCAATCAGGAGCCTGGCTCCTGCTTGGCATATGGAATTGTTATGGCAATGATCTGCCTTAGGATCAGATAATCTCCAGCAAATGCCTCAGCCTTCTGAACATCTTGAATTTGGAAAGCTTTGGGTAAACTTGCTGAAAGCCCACACTGCTGCCCATCTAGATGGATTCCAGCCTGAGCTGTCGCTGTACCTGCTCACTTACAGTGCAGGGAGCCAAGGAACTTACCCTGCCCTTCCCAGCTTCTCTAGCTGCCAGGGAAGGCTGTGTGCACAAAGCTATTCCCTCTTTCCTTAACACACAAAGGGTGTGTACAATGGAGACCAACACATGACTTTTAACCTGGAGAGAGCAGGGAGGGAATCAAGTGGGAGTCAGCATTATTCACTGCTCCAGCCAAGGGTGTCACAATCTTGCAAACAGCTATTTCAGGATGATTGGTAAAACACAATTGATCCAGCTGTGTAAAATGAACTAACATCAAACACATCAAAGACAGTGCATCAGCTATCCTCCCTGTGGCCACAGACCACGAGACCTCTCTTTGCATCCTACACATGTGGAAACTCAGCCTAATAAAAAGAGAGGTCACCCAGCCCTCTCCCACCTCCCACTTCCAGTAAAGGACAAGACACACAAGTCTACATTTGTGCAATTAAATAAAAGTAGTGTGATAGCAAGAGTTGGTGAAGATGTCAGGCACCACCTAAGTTAAAAACACCATCTCTTTTTTTCTTTTTCTTATATTCTCACAAGGTTTAGAGTCTTTTCCACTTAAACATCTGGGGAGGCACTTTTTTTCCTGAATTGTACATAAATATCATTACACATACAGTAATATTAAAAAGATAACACAAAAAAAAATTCACATAAAAATATGAACATGGAAGTATTTCTAGTTGAAGAAGCAGAAGTCAATCCAAGTAATTCTTGATGCAAAACTGAGGAGTGTTTAGTTACTTTTGAGACAAATAGAAACAGAAAACTATTTAGTAGTGCCAGTAGAGTTTGTGCTTATTTTGGCATATTTTACCATCTCAGTGAACCAAACAGAACCAACCCATTTTCAACAGCCACTGGCTTTTTATAATCTGTGCTGAGTCAGAGCTATTCAAAAGCTAAAACCAGCTTGTATAATATGTGATATTTATTGATTTCTTCTGTCTGACAAGATCTATTAGAAATACTAAAAAAATGCACAAAAATCTGTCTACATTGAAGTATTTTTTAAAAATGCTTAGTGCAAATATTTTAATGAAACAAAGCATTTTCTATACCCATGGGAATTTATGGTAGAAAAACACATTTGATAGGATCTGATTCTTAAAAAGAAGATCAAGAATGTGGCTTTCTACACTTTTTAAATTTGCAAAATAAACCCCATTTCAGGAAACCTCAATTAAAAAAAAAATTATAAAAAAATACAGCATTCCAGTAAATGCCAAGATAAAATTGGCTTATGTTCAGTTCTATGATAAAATATGTTTTTAACATATAATCCAAATTTGAAACATCATCAGGTTAAATAAAAGCTAACCTACACTCTAAGTGAAAAAGTACCCACTCACATTTGGTGATGTCTACCAATAATTTGTGACTCGTGAGAGCAGACACAGAGTCTTGTGGAGCTGTTTAGTGCAGAGTCCTTTGGGTGGGTTCCACCCTTGCTGAACTCCTACACTCCCTATTTTCCCATTCTCTTGTCTGCTACATAAAACAGTGGAAGGACTGTGCCTTCTCTGAGTTTGGAACTTGCCACACTTTGGCATAGCTGAAAGGAGGAGGAGGTAAGAGGAGGAGAGAGAACAGGAGGAGGTGCAGAACAAGGTAAGAGAACTGGGGACACCAAGTTTGTAACTCACACACCTCCTTTTCCTGCAGCAAGAAAAGGGTTTTTTCCCATTCCCAGCTGACTCTTCACACAAAGCCTGCACAACAAGGCGGTTCTGTTTTGCTTCCTGCATTTACCTGGAACTGCACAAGGCTTGTGATCCTGACTAGGAACAGATACACAGCAAATCTGCTTGCAAATCTGGATTAAGCCATGTGCAAGGTTATTAAACATGGAATGGAATGATTCTTATTCAGCAACAAGATTGTTCGAATTAAACAACTGATGTTCTTAAAATTAGTTTCATTTAACCCATCACCCCTTGGCTCTTTTTATTGTGATAGAAACATTTAATCACTTAAAAATTGCAGTGGATAATGTAAGCTACATGTTCACCAAGGAGAACCTTCTAAGGTTCATTCAATGCTATTTCTTTCCCAAATCTACCTTCTCTGTCTTGTCTTCATTCTGTGCAATTTGTCAACACTTTTCTTCTAATTAGTCACTATTTAGGGACTTTGCAAGTACTTCGACCTCAGCAATCCAGAATATCTGGAATTTATTAGATTACGGAATTCCACTGGCTTTATTTGATTTTTAATTTAGGGCAGTAATCTTGTATTGCATTATTCTTCCATGCAGTATGACTTTGTGCCATCCAAAATATATGCTCATTTTGGGGAAAGAAACTTTCTTTTAAATTAATTCAACCTTTTAAAATAACACTTCTCAAAAGAATGTCTGCTTATGAGACACATTTGAAAGCAATCACAGGCTAAACCACAACCAAACCAGTAGTGGATGGAAGCAGAAACATATTTGAAGTACCCCATGGCAATCAATGACTTAACAGGCCTTCACAATTGCAAGCCAAAATAAATGCTTTGTGTTAATTCAGATAAAGGATAATCCAGAGAAAAAGAACAAGCATTGGTTGCATTTTGGCTTTAAGATATCCACACCATGAGGAAGAAAAGTCTGTGTTGACTACGGTTCAGCACATTTCCTACCATCAACAAGCAGCCTTATCCTCCTGATATGCACTTCCTAGAGACTCATCATCCTTATTTTCCCCTAGGTAAGTTTACAACAGTCTGCCTTTCCTGCATTCAGATAAGTTAGTGTGTCGAAAATATTCTTTGTTTGATTAGTTGGTAATGTTACATGCACTCTTTACTGCAATACCACAGAGCTGGACTTGAAAAATTGATCTTTGATGCAAGCAGTTGCTGACAATTCTGATGTTCCTGCATCTCCGTGATGTTACTGACATTGGTGTAGGAGAGGCTTAGACAAAGCAAGAGTCTGTGTGCTCAGAAATTCAAAATGAAAGGCAAGCTTTTATTGGATTTTTTTATTTTTGCTTGCTTCTGGAAAGTTAGCAAAAGTGACTCCCAGCAGCAGCTGTTTTTAGAGTAGGTTCTGTAACTTTGAACCATTGTGTGGTTGTGTAGAACATGTCAGTATTCAGGAAAATTAACCTGAAAATCCATTTACCAAGATGTGGAGGAAAGAATTCGCTGAGCTTGAATAATAAATACCAACAAGCATCTAAAACATTCTAAAATGTGCCTTAAGCCATGCTTCCTTTGCTTTCTGTGATTAGTGATAACATTATCTTTCTACACAGACCCACTCGATGACTGAGAAGCCTGACCATCAGACATATCCAGCTGAGAGCTGTGGCTTTAGAGGGGTTTCTCCTGAATGCAGGTGTTTCCTGAGGGTCTAAAAGCGAGCAAAGAACCCCCAGGCTCTGCTTGCAGGATGTCCAAGACAGGCCATTTAAAGTAAAAGCTGTTTCTTTCCTCATTGCCTTCTTTTGCCTGATTTCAAGGGAAATACATCAGCCAGGACAACAGAACGTGTCAGAACAGAACCTTTTGCCAGAATATGTCAGTTTAGATCCCTCATCTGCCATATATGTTTTTGTGTGAACTCCAGCTAATCAGCTTCTTGTGCTTTAGTTGCCTGTAGGAATAACAGCATTACCTTGTCTCACAGGCCTGTTTTTAAGAAAACAAACACCAAGAATATAAAACTGACAGCTATTTCTGGTAATGGAAGCTAAATATACTTTAAAATAGATAGATTTGCTATGCCACATTTGGTTTATCCAGCCTGCATATTAATCAGGGCAAAGAGAAGGTCTTGTTCCTTTTGGTAAAGTGCAATGCAAACACAGTTGCTACATACGTGTTAGCTATTAATAAGAGATACTCTTAGATTCAGGACTGAAATCTGATTTTCCTGGCAGAGAAGTGCAATTTCAAGGGTATTGCATTCTTCTACTGCATTTCCAGAGTTAGCACACTAGGAAAGGAGATATCCCACTGGGGAGGGGCAAGTCACAGCGGGTTTGGTTCTTAGGCAGTTTAAACAGCAACGTCAGCAAAACACTGCAAATAAATGAGCTTGCTAAAAGCAGGAGAGGGCTGGGACAGCCAGGATTCTGCAAGGCCTGGTGGCTCCCCAGCCCAGGAAGGCAATTACACAGTCAGTCCCTTCTGCAGCGTGGAATGGATAACGATATGCCCCAGTGGCCCCGAGCCCTGCATTCAGCACTTTGGGGCATTCCTCCTCCCAAAATAGATCCTGCTGACCAGTCCTTGGCTGGAATAAAGCCTAAATCACCCCACGGATTCCAAAAGATTTAGTTCAGCTTTGGGTCTTATGATGCCTCAGGAACTGCACTGCACGTCCAGTAGTCCCACTTTTTAGACAGCCAGCCACTGCTGGTGCTTGCATTTTTATTCAGTATATTCTGGGATTTAGAGTTCTTTTTCCTATTGATTATGTTACATGTTTTAGATCAATACACTATTTTGTTTAAGCTCAATAGAAGCTACGTAAGACTGCCTGACTCCAATAAAATTCCCCTTCTTGTTTTGTGTTGTTGTTTTTTTTAAGGACTCACATTCTTCCTCAAAGGAAAGACTGAAAAAAAAAATAAAGTTCTATTTTAAATTGAGATTGAATTGGATGAGATCTAACATTCCCCACAATACACAATTGTGGTATTTGGAGATACATAAAGACATCCTGGAAAATGCTGAATACATCATTCTTTGTAAGATAAAAATTGATAATATAAATAAAAAAATACCCTGTATTGTTTCCCCATCTGGTCCTACATTCCTAATGAGGGGTACCACAAGGAATAAGTTATCTAGAAATTTGCTTCCAAAGCCTGCTGACTGCATCAGAAGTTAACCACTTTCTGAGCTTTCTGTTTGAACATGCCTGGTACACATGTGAAGAATAACAGAATGAAACAAAGGCAAATTAAAAACATAACCAAAGAAGCATCAAGTCATCTCTTGCTGCCACTATGTACAGTGGCAAAGCAAGAAAATTGCTTTTATGACTCTGCATCTTTTTATTAAAGAGAAAGTGCAGGTATGTTTAATTTCACCATCCTGTGAATCATGATTTCCTTTCCAGCAGCTTCAGACACATCTTTCTTCAGTGCAATCTGGGGGAGACCAGACAATTCCATAATTTTTACCAGCAGAAATTTGGCCTGATCATTAATCATAAAAGTCTGAACAAAATCTAGTTAATATTCCTTTCCTTCTTTCTCATACCTGCTTTCTACAAATCAAATGTATCAAACCACATTGGGAAGAACTTCAACTAACATAACCTAATTCTGAATATTGAATATTGGTTCACCATGGCAACTTGCTCACAATGAATCCATTAAAATGAAAGGAAAATCTCACCAAGGCCTTGTTACAGAAAAATCAAGAAGACTGCAAAGTGTTTCTGAAGAAACAGGCTTCATCTGAAATATCATCCACCAGAAGACATTTCTTCAAGTCTCATAATATTAATTTGGAGGTTTTTTTCTTCTCCTATAGGTGTTGGTTTATAAAGTACAGCAGCACTGAAGCCAGATCACATAAAATACAGTAACTGCTGATAACTTATGAGAAAGTGGCAAAGGGGAGCTTGGATGTGGACACCAAACAGGAGCCTGAAGAAGGTCTGCAATGAGCCTGCAATTGCACCTCCAGCCCTGGCCTAAAAAAGCACGGAGCATGCACTGCTCTGGAATTTACCTACAGCCTTGTAACTTGGTGCACTAACAGCCTTCAAAACTACCTTTCCTTATACACTCCTATCTGAAGAGAAAAAAAGAAAAATGGCACTGCAATTAGTAGGTGATATTAAAAAAAGACAATAAAATTAACTCCTTTCCCTTGGAATCTTGAACATTGCTAAAACAGGAAAGAGAGGTTTTAGCACAGACTCCAACTCCCAGCCATGTAAGTCCACCAAATTGCACATCACTCCTAAGGGATATTAGTTTCTAAGGTGTACTGTGGGGAATACTGCCTTTCACATTTCTTTTTATTAGTGGGATTGTTCTTAATGACAATATTAAAATGGGGAGCGACTCTAAGATTAGTAGATATGAGCAAAACCTGTATTTGCCACCTTCATTCAAAGTGTAAAGTGCATAGGGTACAAAATAACAGCATAGGATCCATCACTCAGTTACAGGGCTCCCATTAATTCAGGCAGATAATCTGAGATTTTCAGTTACTGTGGGAATTTTCAAAGTAATTAATGGGTTTTGGACAACATGACATCATTGCAATGACTGACATTTGGTTGAACTTAATATGTCACTTAGCATTCAGTGCTAAGCAACCAAGCTCTGGGCACGGTGAATGTCTGAGACATGGGGTCAGTGTCTGAAGCGTACATACAACACAATTACTCAGAAACACCAGCTTCTGCTGAAAGCACACTCACTTTAGTTATTATTTCAGTAATTCTTCTCTTGCACAAATCTTCAACCTTTCTAATAGGCTTTCATACAGGCTAGTGTGTCCTCCTTAATTTATAGTTCTGCACTTGCTCTAAAATGTAAGCATCTCCCATTTATTATCCACAGTGGTGTTTGCTGCTTAACTACAGCAGTTTGGCCTGCAAATAATAAAGACAAAACAAGATAAATTGCTTTAACTTGGCTTCCACTTATTTCATATTTACTCCAACTAACCTTTGAGCTATTGATCAAGATGGATTTTCAGGAGCAAAAGGCAGATGCAGAGCTGAGCTGATGTCACAGTTCCACAATGAGGGACTGGGGTCAATGATTTAGTCTCATTTGGTGAAGACTAATTTAAAGGTCTCCATAGTGGAATCATAATTCTGATTACAACACCAGAAAATCATAGCATTGAGAAGCAAGTCAGATGTACTTCAACTTAATATTCCAGATGAAGAGCTAACTTGGATGAATTCTCATTAAGACATTTGTACACTTTCAGTCAGACTGTTCTCAGGCTTTCGTATATAGTGCTGCCTTATAAAAGATCCGTGAAATGTTACAGCTTTTCACCAAATAATTTTTTCCACTCACAGAATGTTTCTTCAGGAACTGGTCCCACCTTTTCCAGGAGTAATTTGGAAAGGGTCCCACCCTGACCAAATCTGACCTCTGACTGATTGCTTCAAAACCTACACACCCCAAATGGGAATTACTGTCCAGGACATGTAATAATGATCTCACCTGACAGAAGGGGAATGATACAACTGAAGTAGCAGCCAGAGCAGTGGAAACCCAAAATGGATCACTTTCTTCCTTGCAGTGCTCCTTTTCTTTGCCAAATACACTCAAACAGGAAGGATAATGTAACAGATGATGGCCTCAACTGCAGAAGTCACAGACCAAAGTATGTGATTCATATATACTGCAACTAGTTAAGGAGAGACATATTAAGTAATTCTGGAAGGAAAACAGCACTTGTCAGTATCATTTTAGTGTTAATACAAGAAACCCATAGCTCTGTTTAAAACAACTGCGCCATAATTTGTGTGATACGCCTTTCAGGCAGTTAGATGCACTTTTTCAGCAACATGACCAGAAAATGGTAGCTATATTTAGCATTTGGTTATGATTAAATTATGCTCCAACTATCCCAACATATCAGTAAATGTCAACTCAATTCATATTTAACCAGCTGGCTTAGCTGTAGCTAATATATAAAAATTTATATTTTAATCTTATCAACGAATACAGAAGAACAAATATTATTGACCACTATTGGATCCCATTAGCTCCAGTTTGATTACAGTGCTTTTACCTAAAATTGGGGTAAATGCCAACATTCTTACCCAGTTGCAACTATATGAACTTTGCACATAAAACGTAAATATTGGTATCTGTTCATTCCTATGTTTTTTATCTTTACATGTGATCAAATCTGAGCTGCAGCTAAACCACTTTAAGACATTAAGGAAACTCAAAATCATATAAAGTAGTGTCATTTTAGAAGACAAATTTATGCTCCAGTGAGCCTCAAGAACTCCACTGAACCTTCAGGTTTTTAGGGATCTTTCATCATAACAAATGTTTATGTTAAGCATGTTACCTACTCAGAGTATAATTTTTCATTTTGTCAAAAATTCTGCCCTTGACCTCTGAATTGCAAACAAAATTCTTAAGCTTAACATGGATCTTTAAACCAATTCTACTGAAATGTATTTCCTTGACATCAATTCAGCAAAAACCATGAATCTGCAAATCCACAGAAGAAATACATGACAAAGGGAAGAAACTCTCTTCAGAATCTGAAGTCAGCATATCTAGATTCAATTTTAAAATGTATTTGAAGGAAATGTTAAAAAACCTGAAGATGGTATTTTCCATATTGTCAGTACATGAGAACTCAACATTCCACACACTCTACAGCTCCCAGTCAGTGGAAGACTGATGCTAACTAAGGTAAGATTTGGATGTGTCCGAAGAATCAACTTTAATCATATGATTGTACCTATTCTCCACTTATTTTCCCCTGAGCAGATGTTTTTCACAGTTAAATGCTTGCTTTGAAATTATTTTAGGCAGTGTTATAGCCCAAATAAAACTTGGAATAGTTATAAGACTCAGACAAAGCAAAAAGCAGCAGTACAGAACAGAATTTGGCTCTTTGTATCTTATTTACACACTAACTTCAGGCCTTGTCATTGTGAAGATCTCCTGAAGCATCTTCTTAAACAGCTGGGATCTGAACAAAATTCTTGCACTAATATAAAACACGATATTAGCCACTTGAGACTTTTTCAAAAGAATTTTGTATCCTAAAGCAACAAAGATTCAGATAAAGCAACTTTTTTCTTCTTACTGCTTGTTGCACTTAGAATGCAGATACTGGGATGATTCGTGGTAACTATGGATACACAAACAGAACCCACCAACACTTTGTGGATATTAAGTTTTCAATGCATCAACTTCAGTTCAATCCAAATTTCAGGCTCTTCTCCTCCAGCCCCTCCTTGGGAGCTATTTTCACTGAGCTCAGTGGAATTCCACAGATAGGATATGACCCAACTGAGCATTCAGTTGTGCTCCAAAAAAGGGGTAGAAAGAAGCCAAAAGTTGTCATCCTCTTGCTGAGAACAGCTCAGCTCTCAGCTGAAAGAAAAGGAGTGCCATGGCTTCCAAAGCTATGGAGCAAGGAGGTATTCCAGTCAAGAATGACTGATTCATCTTCATGTGTATGGTTTTTTTGTTTGTTTGTTTTGTAACACTTCCACTTCTCAGCTGAAAACTGCTCTCTTAATGGATTAAGAACTGCATTTAATCAGCCAACCTTCACGGGATGGGCTGAGCTGGAGTTCCTGTTCACCTTGCTGTAAACGTGCCAGCCTTCAGCTGCTTCCAAAACACGTTTGACGTGGCTGGACTCTGTAGATCAAACTGCCCGTGCCCTTGGGCACCCTGAGCAGAGCACAGCACCATTCCCAGAATGAAAAAGGGACTGATGGCTCACTCAGAACCAGGTTTGGGGTCAGGGCTTTTGGGGACTCACTCCCTAAGGGTCAGATGTTCCCATGACTTGTCCCACACAGCTCTGTGAACAATTTTCCTGCAACTACTGCAAATGCTGTCTGGTACACTGGGAGCTTCTACAAACTGCCACACATCTGATGAGTCTTCACATAGTTAGCAGCTAGCAGAGGGACATTTCTGCTACTCTTTACAACACTATCATATTGAGTTTGCTCCCTTAGTCTTCCACACACTGCAAAATTCTGATTGTTTGTTTGGTTTTTTGTTTGTTTTACAGTCCAGTATTCTATGATTCATTCACATTTACCTGCCACAATCCCAAATATGGGAATATCACACTTGTCAAGAATCCCAAAACCACAGAATCACAGAATATTTGGAAGTGCTTTACAAGGATCATAAGTCCATCATCAAGTGCCTTACAAGGATCATCATTGAGTGAATGTCCCATGCAAGGAACAACCTTGGCATTTTCAGCACAAAATGTCGAAACTCACAGAAGTTCTGTAGTTTTAGGACACATTTGAGCAAACTCAAATTTGCTAATATCATCTGCTCCATTTCTGGGGACATTTCTCTTAGAAACACGAGGAAAAAGAGTGTTTCACTTTCATAGCTCCTAAAACATTCGTTAATTTTGTTGGTAAATGTTTAACACCTCAGTTGAAAGCATGCTCAGCACACACTCTGAAAACTGAGGTTACAAACCAGTTTTAATCAGCATGATATGAGCTACCTCCATCACTGCACACTGTGATTAGAGGAGGCAATTAGTCTCTACACTGAGAGGTCGGGGTGAGCTGAGCCTGTAGGGCAATACAGGTTTAGCTGTCCCTTTCTTCCGGTGCTAAACCGGGTTTAACTCCCCGGGACGCGGCCGGGGCCGTGCCAATCTCGGTTTTAAACCGGGTTTAACTCCCCGGGACGCGGCCGGGGCTGCGCGCTTTGCCTGGGCCAAGGGGGCCCCCTGGTGGCCAGGGGGAGAACGGCCCCGCGGCTGAGGACGCGGACACGGCCGGGAAGGGGAAAGGGAAAGGGAAAGGGAAAGGGAAAGGGAAAGGGAAAGGGAAAGGGAAA
>VYZP01049274.1:21634-38629 GCA_013400635.1 Hypocryptadius cinnamomeus | reverse complement strand
TTTTTTTTAAAGCAGCCTTATTATCTATACAGAAGCCTTGCTCGGGAAACAAGTGTTCCTGTTGGAAAATCAATAACAGAGCTGCTGTGATAGCAGCAGAAACCTGTTGAGTTTCAATTAGTGCTTGGGAGAGGTTGATCCTCTTCCCTGAGCCTGCCACTTGCTAACACCAGGGACATTTTGGGGCTTATTTATTGTTTGGAGAAATTTAAACTCTCAGCAGTAAGAATTGAGGCAGCAATAATTGCTACCATGATCTGCAGTTAACCCCATCTTTATTTTTGTCCTTTTTTTCTTGGACTCCTGAAGATGCCTGAGACCATGAAAGATTTTACAGTGTTTTGTGAGGAATGCATCAGTAAGGAGGTGAGGGCTACAGTCTGCTGCTCTCACAATTCCAGCTCTTTCCCTACTGCACCTCAACAGAAGACTGGATGATTTTTTTTGTTTGTGCTCAGATTTTGAAATTAAATATTTATGCAGCACCTGAAACACAGAGGACTTGATGTGTGATGGAAAGCTGGTTTCTACAGTCAAAGCACAGTATCCTGAGATGCTGCCTTGAGTCTTGGTCACCTTTTATTTGGCCATGCCCACCTAACCTGCTTTCCCAGGCTCAGCTGAAGCTGGAAAGGTCCATTAGGAAAATCAAAGTGGGAATCCACATTTGTGGACTATTTGATGAGACCACACAGCAAACAGAAAAGGAGGAAGGAAGGCAACACCCCTCTTGAGTTTGCAAGGTCAGCCAGGTGCATCCCAGGCATTATTTTGTAGAACATTAATGTGATTTGTTCTTTTCTTGCCTTCTTGACAAGCTCTGCTAGTTTTCCAAGGATGAAGGCCCTTCAGGATACCAGATTATCTCACATCCTTCATGTCCTCTCACAGACTGACCCCTGATCCTAATGCCCACTGGTGAAACCCTCACCTGATCCACCTTACAGCTCTTCTCTCTCCACAGTTTTATACTCAGCCTGCTTTTTTGCTTCCCTCCCCGAAGATTTCTTCTCACAAGTCAAATTTTCAGGTGTGAGCAGGTGCTCCTGGCCCTCCTGTGCTATGGACAATGTCCCCAGTTGTCCCTTTGACCAACTTTGCTTTGCAAAATTCGTGGGCAGTCAGGGCAGCCCTTAGGAAGAGATGGAAACCCTGATCTCCCGTGCTTTACTCAGTAGAAAATTGGAGGATTTTGCACTTCTAACAGAAATATATCTTTGCTTTAATCAGCAAAGTCACACACAGGTAGGAACAGACTCACTGCAAGAGTTGCTGTGTTTTCAGGAAGAAATGAACCCAGAGCAGAAGTGTGGAAAAACAAGTGACACTGTAAAAGGGGGGACAGGATCCATGTCGCCTCCCTGGCTTGGTGCTGGCTACAGGCAGGGGCTGAGTCTCAGCTAGTTTGAGATCAACACAGAGCTCAGCTCTTCTTGATAGTGATTCAAGCCAGACCATCAGGGTGGGCAGAACACTCACGCTTCACGAGAGGTCAACTTCTTCATCTCTTCTCAGCTTGGAGAAGAGAAACATCTGGGGACAAGTCCTTGTGACCTTTCAGTACTTAATGTGGGCTTATAAAAAATAGGGAGAGTGATATTTTACACAGGAAAATAGCGAAAGGAAAATGGGGAGTGGTTTTAAACTAAAGGAGGAGAGTTTTAGAACACATATTAGGAAGCAATTCTTTACTCGGATGGTGGTTGGCACAGGTTGCCCAGAAAAGCTATGGATGTCCCATCCCTGGAAGTGTCCAAGACCAGCCAGGATGGGGCTTGGAGCAGCCTGGGACAGTGGAAGGTGTCCCTGCCCATGGCAGGGGGTTGGAACTCAGGGATCCTTAAGGTCCCTTCCTACCCAAACCATTCCATGATTCTTTCCATTGATCTATGAGGGCTCCTGCTGAGCAGCTTTCAGGAGATTTTCAGACACTCAGAGTTCAGTAAAGAATTCCAGGTTTGGCAGCTCGTTCAAAACTTTGTATCTGCTCTTCTTTATACATAAGAAAAATCAAAGCTTCCTCTCCCTGTCATGTGTTAGCACTTGGTGGATTGACATGAAAGTTCCCGATCCTCCAGTGCCCCTCACGGAACAGATGTTTGGGAGAAGGAAGTATCAATGTCATTTCACAGGAAGTTTATCAGTGGAGTTCTGACAAGATTAATTTCCTACTTCAGACAGTGATTCGTCTATTAGGAGGATCTTGAATACTTAATTATTAATATAAATTATTAAGGAACACTGAGGGATTCATGAATACACACTGGAGCAAGGCACACCCCTAAAGTTGCAGTGTGCCTGACAGAAATATTCAGAATATTCAGAAATATTGCAGAAATAGTCAATATTTTTTTTAATAGCCCTGAATTTATGAATGGGTGGATTTTGCAGTTCACTATAAGTTACTTTTCTCTAATTTTAGACAATTTGAGAGCAAGTGATTCCTTTATTCCATGCCAGTGGCTTAAAATTTGGAATCATGACTAGCATAAGGAGACTGCTATTCTGAAGTATGGGTTTGCACTTCCAGCTTCCCAGACACAGATTTGCTTATTTTGTGACTTGCTCTAAGGCACTCCAAGAATTTCCAGCTGAAAGAATTTTGCTGGAAAAGGTAGATTCCAAACTGATAAAAACTCCATGTGAATTTTTGACAGAGGGGTTGGTAATTTTTTAATATTTAGAAAAACAAACAAAACCAAAATATTTCATATTCATCCTCTCCTAAAAAAAGTAAAAATATACTTGCTTTTTATTTTTATTTCTTTTAATTTGAAAAGATATTCCATTTAGATATTTTTTCTGCTGTGCTGATTAAATACATTATAAAGCTTGAAAACAACATGAAGAAAATCATTGTAGGTGGAAGACAACATTCACTTAAACTCGGATGTGCCAGGCTTATTTGTCTGCTTGTTTGTTTTCCATTTTCAGTCAGCTGATCTTTTATTTTCCTTAGTTCCATTTAAGATCTGCCTCCAACTTATTCATTTATTTGCTTACTTTGAGGAATTGGCAGCAAAAATCAAAAACCTGTCATTCTTATATTTCAGTTTATGAAATAGCATATCATGATCAGTGCCTCAAGGAGTCCAGAAATTGCTCTAGATCTCCAGATAATATTTTAATATAAATGAGAATAAGCAACAGACTAGAAATAACTCTAGAGTAACAGACAGAAATAACTCTAGAGGAAGAAGAGGAGGGAGAAGGAGGAGGAGGAGGAGGAGGAGGGGGAGGAGGAGAAGGAGAAGGAGAAGGAGAAGGAGAAGGAGAAGGAGAAGGAGAAGGAGAAGGAGAAGGAGAAGGAGAAGGAGAAGGAGTTTGTCCAGAGAAGCTGTGGCTGCCCCATCCCTGGAAGTGTTCAAGGCCAGGTTGGATGGGCTCTGAACAACCTGGTCTCATGGAAGGAGCACAATGTGAGGCAGACATCCTTCATGGGCATGAGGACATGGCTTTTAGAATCAGAGAACAGAATCATAGAATGGTCTGGGCTTGAAGACACCTTAAAGATCATCTCATTCCAACATTCTTCTATGGGCAGGGACACCTTCCACTATCCTAGCTTGCTCCATGCCCTGTCCAACCTGGCCTTGGACATTTCCTGGGATGGGGCAGCCACAGCTTCTCTGGGCAACCTGTGCCAGGGCCTCACCATCCTCAAAGGGAACAGCTTCTTCCTAATATCCCACCTAAACCTCCTCTCCCTCAGTTTGAAGGTGTTTCCCCTTTTCCTCTCACTCCAGGCTCTCTTAAATGGTCTCTCTCCATCTTTCTTGTTGACTCCCTTCAGGCACTGGAAGGCCACAATTAGGCCATTCAAACATCTCCTCCAGGCTGAGCAATCCCAATTCTCTCAGCCTTCCCTCACATCAGAGTTGCTCCAACCCTCAGATCATCTTGGTGCCTCCCCTGAGCTCTTTCCAACAGCTCCATGTCCTTCCTGTGCTGGGGACCCAGAGATGGATGCAGCTCTGCAGCTGGGGTCTCACCAGAGAGGAGCAGAGGAGCAGGATCCCCCCTTCACCTGCTGCCCACTCTGATTTGGATTGGTTTTCTGGGCAGCAAATGCACATTTAGAAAATACCTTTCCACTCTGGCTTTTGGGAAGAGGAATATTCACTGCCAACTTCATTGAAATCTCTGCTCCAAATACATCAAATTGGCTTTAGGGCTGGATTCTGGGGTTGGATTTGGAGCAGGGTACTTTGTGAGGCTGAACACGCTCCCTCTGTGATGGTGCCCACAGGGGGATGGCAGCACCTTCTGCAGCTTCATTTCTCTGTGCTGCTGTGCCTGGCAAACAGCATCTTAAGTGAAAAACAGGCTCCATCCCAGCATCTCCCCTAAGTGAGGATAACTAGGGAGCTAAGGGATGGAATCTCTTTTTCCTCCTTCCCTGTGGGCAGGGGATGGAACTGGCTTAGTCTATTTATCTTTTTCCTTTTTTTTTTTTTATTTTATTTTTATTTTTGTCTTTTCTTTGAATGAGCAGAGATGGTTAGACCCAAAAGACAGACTACTACGAGTCCTAGACCATTTTACTTCAGCTAATTGTGCACTTGTCACTTTGTCCACAACATTTTTGGTACAGGGACATGTTTTTGCAGGGATTCTTCCAACCATTTATACCCATCCTGAGCGTTGATGTCACTCTCAGCCTGGGACAGGGACCCAGCTGTGGCCCAGCCAGGGTCTGTATCTAAACCATCTTGTCATCACCTACTTTGGCATTTTTCCTGTTGTTTTTTTTCTGCATTGGAGACATTTCCACCAGGCACCCAAATACTCTCCATGTGTTTCACAGTTATATTTAGCCCAAAAG
This sequence comes from Hypocryptadius cinnamomeus, assembly GCA_013400635.1. Lineage (NCBI taxonomy): Eukaryota > Metazoa > Chordata > Aves > Passeriformes > Zosteropidae > Hypocryptadius > Hypocryptadius cinnamomeus. The sequence continues at coordinate 33,804 of VYZP01049274.1, read as the reverse complement.
TATCTGACTCAACAAGTAAGAAAGATTGCTCTTCACAGGTACATGTTATTCTCATGAAGATAGACACTGAAAATTGGTATAAAATCTATTGTACCAAATTCCTTTGGAAATTGCTAAAAAGCCTAACCCAAACCCAAATTGTTTTTGTGGCCTAGTGTTGTGCTTAGAATATTTGATGAGCCCAGGCTGATTTGGGTTGTCATCTCGGTTAGTGATCAGCCTTTCCTTTTAAATGTCAGTCCCATGCAAGCAAATCCTAGAACCATTTCTCCTTTCTGTCCTGGAATTCACATCCAAGCACTGTTTTAAATATGCTTTGGTGAACTTTTTCTTTATAGATTTGTCTAAATCTGTGTCAGTGGAGAGACATACACTCTGGAAAATGTGGAAGGTGCATGACCAGCTCCTACCAAACACCTGTGTAGAGCTTATATGTCAATATGAGCACATGTGACCGAAGAAAAGGTCATGGTTGTGTTCAAATGTGGGATCAGTGCTACTAGAGAGCCATTTGTTTGCAGGTATTGGGTTGTATTTTTCCTCCAGTTGTGCATCACTTTCAGGTTTATATCTGTGAAATGTATCTGTGAAGACACAGATATCTGGGAAACCCAGGAGATGAGTCAAGCATTTATAAAATAACAATATAAACTATAAATTTCTGTCCTGTCTATGCCCTGCCTCCTCAGAACCTCAAGGAAGGCAAAGCAGGAAAGGATCTCTGCCCCAGAACCTCTACAATGTGCAGGGTTTGACACCATTAACTGGCTTCAACACCATCACACATGTAAAAATATTAGGATTCTGCTATTTGACTCAATATTTTAGTGACATGAGGAAAGAAAGTCTTCCAAGTTTTCCATGCAGCTTGAAGCAAACCAGCTTACTAAGCAAAAAGAAAGTGGATTCAGGGAAGGAATATGCAGCTGTATTGAGCAGCATGTTCTGTGTCTCTTCCAATTATTTCAAGCCATTCCTACACTCTTGTGGATTTGCTGATTTTGTGAGTTTGAGCATCCCTGGAGATCTTTATTCCCATTTCACTAAGCCTTTATAAACTCCTGGGCTTTTCCCAGCAGGGTTGCACTGGAGTTGGGGGTAAAGTCATAGAATTTTAGAATTATCAAGGTTGGAAAAGACTCATGAGATCGTCAAGTATGTAGGAGCTGAAGGAAAACCAGGGTGGTGCTTGGGACAAAATATCCAGACACAATTGTTCCCATATTCCTACACACCAGCAGAGCAGAAGAACAAGGCTGTACCTGCCTTGTGTGAAAGATTTCTGTGTCCCTTGATATGGGCCATATTTGTCACCCCCTGCTCCAAATAAACAAATTTAAAATTAAGTCTCCTCTGCTTTCTCCTGTCTCCAGCACGAATGGATGCCTCAGCTTGGGCTTTAGCCTTCTCTGCTGGTCCCAGACTTACTCCAGTGGATCTGGCACTCTGTAGTTCTGAGAGGTTTGTGAAGAGAAGAATGGAAAGACAAGGCTTGAAATGAGCATTATCTGACAATAAATGCGGATTTTGATGTAAAAACACTACTATTAGAAAGGAAAAAAAGAAAAAAAAAAACAAAACAAGCAAACAAACATGGTTCATTATGTTCTAAATGAGCCTCTGGATAGAGCAGCCTTCTTCGAGGGAAATGTAGAAAGAAAATGTCATTTATGAAGAGAGAAAGGACAATCCAGTGAGCATAGAGGCTTTTCGGCTGTGTTGCCAAGACTGATCAAAGTGAGGCAGAATTAGGGATGTGGAATTGGCCCTGGGGTCATCTGCTCCACTGACACATTTCTGGACCATGATTGTTCTTTCTGCCTCAATCTCCTCAGGTCCATGTTTTCCAAAGCAGATAAACAGCTTTTCCCTACATGAAAGCTACATTATTGATTCTAACATGCTTCTTGGATTGCCTTCCAGATTTTCCAGCACCCTCCAAAGGCTGTGCCTAAACCCAAAACCTCCCAAACCAGAGGGGAACATGGTTTCTAGAGTTTATGTTCTCCCTAGGTATGATGAAAAATATCTTTGAGTAAAATTGGTCTTGCTTTCAATTGAAGTACATAATGAAAATAATGAGTCAGGTTTTATTCAAACCCCACCAATTTCTAGCACTAAAGTGGGCTATAAAACCTGAATGTCATTCAAAATAAGAACTAAAAAAAAAAAAAAAAGCAAACAGAGAAGAAGAGAAAACCCATATGAAAGTCACACTGGTTGCATATTTTGAGGTTAACATGACATGACTGTGTCTCTTAAGCTCATTTAAACATTTAATTTTGTTCTCTTGTTCTGTCCCTGAGTACATATGGATTTCACAGAGGTTTAACAGGACAGAAGAAAGTTACCCATAATTGAAACAGGCTTTATGCACAAGTCATGACGTTGTGTTCAACACTCAGAGGGAAAAAAACGTGTTCTTTCTGTCTGAAGTGGCTTATTTTCAGATTAAGGAAAACAGCTGTGAGAAGAGACGGAACTGCTCCTTAGAAGAGCACCACCAACAAACAATTTGCTGAAATCTGTTCAAAAAGATTAATCTTAGAACCTTAGATTTAATAATGCAGAGTAAGTAGAGAAAGACTTGTGTAGCATAAAATCATAGAATGGTTTGGACTGGAAGGGACCTTAGAGATTGTGCAGTTCCAAGCCCCTGCCTTGGGCAGAGACACCTTCCACTAGACCAGGCTGCTCAGGGACTCATCCAGCCTGGCCTTAAACATCTCCTGGGATGGAGAGCCCATGACCTCTCTGGACAACCTCTTTTGGTGTCTCCTCAACCTTATAGAAAATAATTTGTTCTTAATACCTACTCTAAATAAAATCTACCTTGTTTCCATTTAGGACTATCTCCCCTTGTACTGTCACTCCTTGCCCTTGTTCAAAGTCCCTCTCCAGCTCTCTCAGAGCTCCTTTGGGTACTGGAAGAATCACAGAATCACAGAATGACTGGGTTGGAAGAGACCTTCAAGATCATCAAGTCCAACCCATGTCCCAACACCTCAACTAAACTGTGGCACCCAGTGCCACATCCAGTCTTGTTTTAAACACACCCAGGGATGGTGACTCCACCACCTCCCCGGGCAGACCATTCCAGAACTTTATCACTCTTTCCATAAAAACCTTTTTCCTAATACCCAACCTATATTTCCCTTGGTGCAGCTTAAGACTGTGTCCTCTGGTTCTGTCAGAACCTGGGGAAAGAGACCAACCCCCACCTGACTACAACCACCTTTCAGAGAGTTGTAGAGAGTGATAAGCTCACCTCTGATTCTCCTTTTCTCCAGGTTAACACCCCCAGCTCCCTCAGTCGTTCCACACAGGGTTTGTTCTCCCAGCCCCTCACCAGCCTCGTTGCCTCCTCAGCCTCCTTCCCAAGCTGAGGTGCCAGAACTGGACACAGCACTCAAGGTTTGGCCTCACCAGTACCAGGTACAAGGGGAGAATGACCTCCCTGCTCCTGCTGGCCACACTGTTCCTGATCCAGGCCAGGAACCATTGGCCTTTTTGGCCACCAGGGCACACTGCTGGCACATGCTCAGCTGGCTGTCAACCACCACCCCCAGGTCCCTTTCTGCCTGGGAACTGTCCAGCCACACCATCCCCAGCATGTAATATTGCAGGGGGTTATTGTGGCCAAAATGCAGAACTCAGCACTTGGATTTAATAAACTTCATCCTGTTAGACTCTGCCCATCCATTCAACCATTCCAAGTCTCACTGCAGAGCCCTCCCACCCTCCAACAGATCGACACACACTCCCAGCTTAGTGTCTTCTGCAGATTTACTAATGAAAGACTCAATACCCTCATCCCTGTCACCAATAAAAATATTGAACAGAACTGGCCCCAGCACGGACCCCTGAGGGACACCACTAGTGACTGGAAGTGACTGGAATGGGATCTGAGATCTCCCTGGAGCCTTCTCCAGGCTGAGCAGCCCCAACTCTCCCAGCCTGCGTCCAGAGCAGAGGTACCCCAGCCCTGTGATCAGTTTAGTGGCCTCCTCTGGACTTGTCCCAACGAGTTGATCTCCTTCCTGTGCTGGGAACCCCAAAGCTGGATGCAGCACTCCAGGTGGGACCTCACCAGAGCAGAGTAGAAGTGGAGAATCCCCTCCCTCCCCTCCTGGCTGTTCTGCTTTAGATACAGCCCAGGATCCAGGTCATGACTTTTTGAAACCATCCCTGCACCTGCAGAACTTTTGAGCTTTGCTGGAAGCCTTTGCAGAGCCTTCCTGAGCACGTGCAGCAGTGAAGGATGAGTCGTGTGCTGGTTCCCCCCTGGCTCCAGGGCCAGGCTCGTCCCAGCTGCTCTTGGTGACTTATGGCAGGAGGCAGAGATAAGTTATCTGATAAATGACTCCTCCATTATCATAAACAGATGTGTCCCAGCATAGATTATAATTACATCTGAGGGAAAATAGAACAAACACAAAGGTTACAAGGCTGAGATTGGGTGAATGGCTTATTTATTCTTCATTGTTTTTTCTTCCCTTATTCGGTATTAATCCCACCTTCCACTGAGGGACTTCCAATTTCAATAGGCTATAAATTATGGGATCAAACTTGTCTTACATATGCTTATGTCAAATGATTTACACAGCTACAGGATCAGCCTTTGGTTTCAGGATGCTCAGGTCAAATACAGATATTGGAAAACCACAGATTTCCATTCAAGAGAGCATCAAAGGAACAGACCCTTCAAGGTGCTGAGCACTCTCCAGCTCCATTGGTTTCTGGGGGAGCCTGGAAGCACTTGGCCTCACAAGAATTAGATTTGGGAGGTGATTCAAAATGTCTAAATATGAAAAATGAGGTTGGAAACCACCAAGGTGTGAACTTTTGGAGATCCTTTTTTTTTTTTTTTGTGCTTATTTCTTCTGACATCTGTGAAAAGCTGACTTGGATACTTGTATGTAATGAAACCAGCTGAGATTAAGTCCCTGGGTGTTGGGAACATGGGGACAAGAAGGTGACTGTAGTGGGTTGACCCTGACTGGATGTCAGGTGTCCTACTAAGCTGCTCGGTCAGGCCCCTCAGCTGGACAGGGGAAAGAAAAATTAATGAAAGGCTCCTGGGTTGAGAAAAGGACAGGGAGAGATCAGTCACCAGTTACCCTCCAGGGCCAAACAGGCTGCACTTGGGGAAATTAATTTATTTTAATGCAAAACAAATCAGGAAATGCATCAAGTTGCATATAACTTCAGTATGATACTTCAGGTTGGAAGTGTCAGTTCATTGAAATGAGACTTCCATGCATGGAAAAGCAGTGTTTTACTATAACAAGAAGAAAAGGAGGGAAAAGAAATCCCAAACATTGCTATTTTAAAATTATTTTGGATTTTTGTAGCTAACCTAGAGATAATAAAGCAATAACAAAGTGGAAATGTAAATTGACATCAAAATGACATCTTTTGTCTGGCCTGAATTAAATTCACATTCACACACTCAACTGCTGGTTTGTGAAAGTGAACCCAGAATTTTGAGTTTATTTCAGCTTTTGTGACAGTCACTTGAGAGATCTTCAACTTTTTTCCAGTATGGAAAATTGTTTTCTTGTTCAACTCCTCAGGTATCATCCCTGTGAAAGGGGATAGAGAATCCTGTAGAGCACAGAGGGATTCTGCATTTCAAGCTCTGTCTGCTGGTGCTCAGGCAAGGAGGCTTTTCCTGCTTTCTCCATTGATTTAGGAGTTCTCATTCTGAGTGCGTTGTAACTACAAGGAAATGAAATTCTCTCGCTTTCTGCTAAAATAAGAAGATTTACTTGTGGAAATAACTCTGTAAATACCACGTACTGCCATCTATGGCTCTGCTTGGGAAGCACATTGAGAGCTCTGCAAAGGAATCTGCTTTTCCACCCTCAAAGAAACCTTTTGTGCTAACCGGGGTTTTAAGCGAGTGGCTCGCAGCTTCCAGCAGCTGGTGTGGGAAAAAAGAGTTCCCAGGGGAAGAGGAATCTCAATCCATCCCTCTCCTGCCAGTTTGGTGCCAGGGTCAGCAACAGATGCCAAGAGACTGCAGGTCAGCAGGAAGGCACCTGGAGAGCAGCACAAAGGAATTCCAGGCATTCCACACAGGAAAATGTCTTCATTGCTGATCCAGTTTAAATTCCTCTATTCTGACACCTGAGCTTGTGGAATGAACCAGAGGATTAGGGATGTGTGCTCTCTGGGGCTGTGATCTTGTTGGCATGGTGGAGATGTGGTGGGATGGCTGCTTTGACTGTGTTGGGATGACTCCTGTGACTGGAGGGAGGGAATGGAAGGATGCAGGAAGAACAGGAATAGGAATTCTCTTTAGGAAGGACAAGCACAGGAGATGAGGAGGGGCTGTGTCCCTCTGTGTTGAGGAGCAGATGGAATACATGGAGCTTTGCCTGAGGGTGGACAAGGAGCTAAGGGAGAATTTATGGGTCAGGATTAAGGGAGGGCAGAGACAGGTGACATTGGAGTGGGGTCTGCTACAGACTGCCCAGCCAGGGGGACCAGGGGGCCTTGGAGCAACCTGGTCTAGTGGGAGGTGTCCCTGACCATGGCAGGGGGTGGAACTGGATAAACTTCAAGGTCCCTTCCATCACAAACCATTCTGCGACTCTGGAAACATGCTGTAATTATTATTAGCATTGCTATTTTTAGGTGCTGTTCAGCACTTGCCCTCCTGAAGAAAGTTTCTAAACAAGTATAAGGAAGAGCTGAGCACTTGTTAGAGAAATTCTCTTTATTGTGACCATTTGGGATGCTCCTGATGCGTCTTCATTGGCAATAACATCAAAGTGCACTTTGCCTTTGCTCTCACTCTTGGTTCTCAGCCTCTGGTCCCAGGATCTTCACCAGAAGAAAAACTTCATTAATATCTCCTCCCCACTCCTTCCCTTCCTGGGCAGGGAGAGGGGCAAGAGGAAAGTTCAGGATCAGTTCAAAGCTCTGGAAAAAGAGGAGCTGTGAACATCTGGGCTTGGGGCTCCATCATTCCTTCCTGCTGCCAGAGCCAGCATCACAAATGCTTTCAGAGAAGGGTTCCATCCTCTCCCCTGGTCATCCAAGAACTTTGGGACTCTGGGAATAGCTGGGCTTCCTCAACAAAGCAGCAGTCACTCATCCAAGCTCTCTCCACCATCACTGGCTGTGGCCATACCTGTGCTGGTGCTTGCTCCCCTCACTAAGGCCCTTTTTGGAGCTCCATGGAGTTGTCTCCTGGCCCTGGCATGCAAAGCAGGTTGGTCAGAGAAGAGGGATAGACTTAGGATTTCCCATGCTTGGGAAAGCTGGAACATCTGCCTTGCCTCACTTTACAAGTCTATAAAATGAGCTTGATGCTAAATTCCTACTCAAGAGAATTTTCTCAGAACCATGTCCAAAAATGGAGGAGTTTAAGCAAAGACAGTCCTTGAACACAGACAATTGCTACACTTTAATAAATACAGCCCATGGGAGGAGGAGCAGGAGTTTTCTCCTTGCCCCTCGGAGAGGCTGGGATTGCTGGGTTTGACCTGTGGCACTTGAGCATTGACACTCCTGAGCAGCCACTGCCAGCAGAAACCACAGCTGGCAACAGCAATGAAAAGTCATTAAAAATATATAAAAATTAACTACAACAAAAGCAAGGTGGAAAGCACAGCAGCCATGTGAGAGGCAGGCATGGGAAAATCCCTTTCAAGAGCTGAGTTATCCCATGTCTCCCTTCAGCAGAAGGATGTGGCTGCCTCGAAATTTGAATTGTTCAAAGAGATTTTTAACCAGACAAAATGGAAAATGTTATAGATGTAAACACAGTGGTATCTGTTGCTGGAGGGGAAGTAAACTGATTGCTTACAAGCTGTCCTGCTTTGCAGTTATCCTTTTCAAACAGATCTCCTGGGAATCCCAGGCATTCCCTTTTTTTTTCCCCTTGCCATCCTCATCTACACCTACGATATCTGGGGGTACCACTGGCAGGAGGAGACTCTTCCAAAAAACTAAATTCAGTTCCTCTACATTGCAATTATGCTTCCAGCAGATTTTTGGGGCAAATCTATTATTCCAACAGCACAACCAGCCTACCTTTGCAATGTGGGAGGTGGGAGGACAGAGTTAACAAACCTAAACCGGCTCTGAGCAGCTACCAGCCCAAACAGCCTTTTTCCGCCTGTACTCCGTGCTTCAAAAGAAGGTGGAAAAATTGAGCAGATAGAAAATGTTTTTCTGGCTCTTTCATGTCTCCCTCATGTACTTTGTAGTTTGAGACCAGCTTAGGTTCCTGAAGTGAGCAGCTTAATTCTTCTCCCAAAATCTCTTTGCATATTCCCAGGGGTGCTACATTTAACCATGGATATTCCCATCCTTTATTTCTTTTTTTTTTGCTCTGGACCTGTTTTGCCTCTGACAACAAGAGGGGTTTTCTGTGCAACAAGCATGTTCTAAATTTAAAGTGTGGGTAAAGGTTTGTTTATATCTCTTGAGTTTGCTGTTTTCTTTTGACAGGGGGAAGAGGAGAATTACAGCTGGATCCATCTCAGCCTTTCCACCTCCAAAACCCGGATAGAGAGCAGAGAGGAGAAACATACTTCACTCTTGGCTGTGTTTTTGGACAGCAAAGTCGGTGTTTGTCACAAAATCCACCCAGCACCTCACCAAGGAGAGTTAGGGGTGGGTTTGCCTTATCAGCACCACCATGTTGGTGTGGGGATGGTTTGTCCCAAAAGCTGTTGGGCCTTGTGACCTCTGGTTTTGCTGTTCCTGTCTGCTTCTTTTCCTCTGGGAATGACACTGGAAGGTCCTGGTGGTGCCCATATCTGCCCTGAGTAACTTCAGCAGTCCTCATACCATATTGTGATGGGAGAGAGGTTGCCAGTTTGGGCTGAGATGAGGTCTTTTGGTTATTTCTGCACATTTTCAAGCAAAACAGGGCAGAGATCTCTGTTTCAGGGCTTTCTGTGTCATAAAGAAATTGTGCTGACCTAGGACTGGTCCCTGTAAGGTCTCTCTGCATGGGGAGCAGAGGGGACAACCTAGAACACAAAGGTGTCTTTAAATCTGTTATGTTACCAGTATAGACCATTCTCCCCACAGATCCCATGTTTGGGTTATGTTGGCAGGATGGAAGGAAGGGCCTATGTCCCCCCAGACTCAGATTTCTGGGGACATCTGATGTTTTGAGAGTATCTCTTGCTCTGCCAATGCCTTCTTTGCCCTCAGAATTATCCTGCTGCAGGGAATTTCACAGATCCATTTTATCCTAAAGTTATTTCGCCTTCATCACTTCAGAGATGAAGAGTGCAGGTGAATTATTGCACTTGGTTACCTCAGACAGCTGCAGACCCCAAATCCTCACATCCTGTTTGCTGTCCCAGCTCACTCTCAGCTCTCCCTGGAGGGCACACGGTGAGAAATGGGGACATCAGGCCTCTCTGTGATTTTGACTTGTAGGCCACGTTTACCTTCTTGTTGAATGGGGGTCTAGGAATTCACAAATTTCTCTACTTAGGAATGGAAAAGAATGGTCAGCAGTGACATTTGTCAGTATCTTTGGACAGTGCTGTGTGGCCCAGGGTAGGATTCCTGGTCCTGGGCCAGGAGCTAGACTTTGATGATCCTTGTGGGTCCTTTCCAGCTCAGGATATTCTGCAATTCTCAGATTCATGGAGCCCAGCTCCCCATTCCCACAAAAACAAGTTTTCTGTCAGGCCCCATTGTAACAGAAAATGGATTTGGTTTGGTCAGTAGCACTTCTTGGTGCTCTGTCCTTCTGCTTGGGCTTCTTTGCCCTGCAACACAGGAGAGAGGCCAACTGCACCTTGTTCTTCCTGACCTCCCCAAACACAGGACAGGGAAGGTGAGTGCCCCCTCTTCCCCCATCGCTCCAAAAGAAAGGCAGAGCTGCCCCACAGGGCTCAGAGGGGCAGGGACAGAGTTAGGGCTAGGGTTAGGATTAGGGTTAGGATTAGGATCAGGGTTGGGATTAGAGTTGGGGTTAGGGTTAGAATTAGGGTTAGGATTAGGATCAGGGTTGGGGTTAGGGTTAGGATTAGGATTGGGGTTAAATTTAGGATTAGGGTTAGGATTAGGGTTGGGGCTAGGGTTAGGATTAGGGTTAGGATTAGGATCAGGGTTGGGATTAGGGTTGGGGTTAGGGTTAGGATTAGGGTTAGGATTAGTATCAGGGTTGGGATTAGGGTTGGGACTAGGCTTAGGATTAAGGTTGGGGTTAAATTTAGGGTTAGGATTAGGATTAGGTTTGGGCCTTAGGGGTTTAGTTAGGATTAGGGTTAGGATCTGGGTTGGGATTAGGTTTGGGGTTAGGTTTAGGATTAGGGTTAGGATTAGAATCAGCGTTGGGATTAGGGTTGGGGTTAGGGTTGGGGTTAGGTTTAAGATTAAGGTTGGGGTTAGGATTAGGGTTAGGGTTGGGGTTAAATTTAGGGTTAGGTTTCGGATTAGGGTTGGAGCTAGGGTTAGGATCAGCGTTAGGGTTAGAATCAGGGTTGGGATTAGGGTTGGGGTTAGGGTTGGGATTTGTGTTGGGGTTAGAGTTAGGGTTAGGGTTGGGGTTAGGGTTAGGATTAGGGTTGCAGTTAAGTTTAGGTTTACATTTAGGATTAGGGTTGTGGTTAGGGTTAGGATAAGGTTTCAGGTTAGAGTTGGGGTTAGGGTTAGTGCTAGTCTTAGGTTTAGGTTGAGGTTTAGGGCTTGGCTCCTTTTGCCAAGCACTCTCTGTCTGCCTCCAAAGCTTTCCCCTCTCTTGCTGACACCTGTGCGTTTTGGAGAGAGAGGAGCTGCAGAAACAGGGAATAAATCCCTGTTTAACTCGGAGGAGCAGGGCAGCCTTCTTGACGGAAAGCACACTCCCAAAATGTTGGCGAGGGAGAGATTTCCATTCGGAGCATGCACTGTGCTAATCCAGCATAGCCGCCTGTCGGCTGAAACCCTGCATTTCAGGCCCCAGCTGCCCCTTTGCTCCAGTCCCCGCTTAACTGGAGATGTCACAGATGCCTTTGGCCAGCGATGCTGCAGTGCTGGCTGGGGATGAGAGGCTGCTTTGCTGCGTTCCTCCACAGCCAGGATTTGCAGCTCAGCTCATCTAAACGAAGATTTTTCTTTCTTTTCTCCTTCTCCCAGGAGTTTTTAGGGATGCAAAAGGTTTGAAGGTGTGTAAATAGGGGCTGAAGTGCTGGATGATGTGAGGGGAAAGGAGGAAAGGGGAAGAAGCCCAGGGGGAGGGGGTAGGGATGCCCTGGAGAGTCCCTGGGGGAAGAGAAGGGGTGCTCCTCTCCCTCCCTGAGGCAGCGGGACAGAGGGTAGTGGCAGATGGGATCTTCTGCCTCTTGGGCAGGTCTGTGCCCCTTCCCTGATGGGGGAGCAGCAGCCCCAGGCAGGGAGGGAGATGATTTTGTCAGGGAAAGAGGGTCGGTTTCCCCCTTTTGGACTAGGAAGGTTAAAAACAAGGAGCAGGTCCCGAAGTCTGACAGGATGCTGAAGTCCCCCAGCTCGCCACACACCTCCAGCCTTATCCCTCTCCCTTCCATCCCCTTCCCACCCCCCCCTTTCTCTGCTCGGCAGGCTTCTCATTGCCGGAGGACCTTCCTCAGGCTGCAAACCTGGAGGCAGCACCTTTACCCCAAATCTGCCGGGATGTAGCACGTACCTTTCACCTCAGCCCATTTCCTCCTCCTCCATCTGCTCAAACTTTCCCTTCCCCCCTCCCCGGCCTCCTGCCACCCTGGGGTGTTGCCTGGATTTGAGACCCCCAACTCCCGACAAATTTTGGGTTAATGGAGCAAGGAGTTGATGAGGATGCTAGGAAAGAGGTAAAATATAAACAATTAGGAAAGGGTTAATGGCTGTCGCCGTCTTCTGCCTGGGCAAACCGTGCGCCCTGGTGCAAAGGCACGGCCGAGCCGGGGTGCTGGGGGAGGTACCCCCATCCACGCCCTCCCTCCCCGCAGCTGAGGGGCTGAGGAGCCACTGCCCCGCTGGTCCCCGCCGCCCTGTCCAGTGTCCCGTTCCCCTTCCCAGGCTGCCAGCTCCGGGGAAGGCTCCGGGGGGCGCGATGAGAGAGCCCCAGCACCCCCCTCTCCCTCCCGGTACCCAGGCAGCGGCACCAGCGTCTCTGCGCATCCCTCTGCGGGCGAGCGGCACCTCTCCGTGCTGAGCCTCCGCAGGTTTTTGGGGGAGCGGGGCGGGGAGGG
>VYZP01049274.1:1476-21606 GCA_013400635.1 Hypocryptadius cinnamomeus | reverse complement strand
AGCAGAAGCCTCGCCATCCTCACCACCACCATCCCGGCTCCCTCTTCACCTCCTGGCTCCCCGCTTAGGGCTAAGCTGTCCCGAGGAGGCTGCGCTGCTGAGCCGCCAGCGCGCTCCGGCTGTCGCTGGCTCCTCTGTTCCATCCATCCATCCATCCATCCATCCATCCATCCATCCATCCATCCTGTCCTGCTGGAGGCTAGCGGAGCATGCCCGATGCGATACCGTGTCAGTTCGGGTCCTCGCCTATAGCTGCCTGTTTTACAAAGCTCCGATCCGTGCGTGTGCGTGTGTATGTGTGTGTGCATTTCATCCCTCCCTCCTATCCCTCCCTCCCTCCCTCTCTCTCTCTCTCTCTCTCTCTCTCTCTCACTCTAATGTGTGATCTGGAAAGCTTATAAAAGCCTGATGTAATCCTTAATGCAGCCCCTGGCTACAAAGACTGGATCTAGTTTCAGAGAGAGAGATTCAGAAGCAGAATTTTAAAAAATAAATAAATAATTTTTTTAAAAAAAGTGTGGGGGGAGAAGAGAGAGAAAGAAGGAATAGCAGATGAGTGGATTTTAAACAAACATATCTTCCTGAAGAAGACCATTCTTTCTCCTCGCTGCTGGGAAAGCTACTCTGAACCCTGCTGTATATTTTTTTTTTTTTTTCCAAAGGAGAAGACTTGATTGTCTGCTTGGATCTAATGATTTACTGGCTTTTAACAGCGTTTTCCCCCTCTCCTAAGGATTCCTCAAAAAACGGCTTAATTATTTTCAGCTTTTCTCTTCTACCTGCCTGTCTGCAGAGACACCAAAGGTTCTCCCTTCCTCTCCCTCCCCACCCCCATTTCTTTTAGGATTTTCCCCCTTTTCCATTTAATATATACATACATACATATATATATATATATAAATGTGTATGTATATATATATGTAGAGGCAAGAGTGGAGGAAGCAGAGGGGGAGAGAGAGCTCTGCTATCCTTTTGGACTTCACGCGCTGCCCAATGTTGGGCTGGTTACCCCTGGATATGTTGCTGGTTTCCATTTGGAATTTGACGAAGGGAAGAAGGAGGATATAAAACCTGGGGAGCTCGACAAGGTAAGGGGCTCCCGGCCACCCTTCCTTCTTCCACGGAGGGGAGGGAGAGGGGGAACGCGACTTCTCCGGCTGCGCTTCGCCTGGAGCGCAGGGGGGTCTGTCTCCATCCCCAGGGGAGACGGCGATGGGGGCAGCGGTGGGGACCCACTCCTCTCCTTTTGCCCCTGGAAACAGCACCCGGAGGATGTTTTCGTCCCTTTCACTCCGCAATTTGGACTGATAGAGCGTAATCATTCCCTGACACGGGAAGTTTTAACTTTTGTGCATGCAGGTCCTGTGGGCAAACATCAAGCACTGGTGGAAAATATTGAATGTCTGCAGGATGCGGAGGGGGAAATGCAGACGTGTCCCGGGGAAGGGAGCTGGGGACTGGGGTTTTTTTTGTGGGGGAGAAGGCAGCCAGGCGAGGGGAGAGAAGCGGGGGATCGCGACAGGAGAGCTGCAGAGCCAGCCGGGGCTGAACTGCAAAGTGCTGCGAAGCCGCGGTGCCTTCGCGGGCAGCCCTGGGGTCCGGGACTCCTCAGCCCGCAATGTTGGCAAACAAAGTCCCGGAAGGACAGGCAGCTGCCTGCCCTGGGCATGAATCTGCCCTCATCGCAGCTTCCTGCCTTCCCCCTTTTCCTCGGAGAGCTCTCGGGGTGGGGGGGTCCCTTCTTGCTTCGCTGCTTGTGTGGCACCTACCCAAGGCTGGAGGCTCCGGCTGGGGAGGCGACGAGCTCCTCGTGTGCCCCCCCCGGATGCCATTTCTCAGCACTTCGCTTCACACCGGGGGAGAAAATTAACCTTTAGCCTCCGTGGAGCTCCGAGTGTGGCACAGACACACACACGCTGCTCCCGGCGCCGTGCTCCTGGGGGATGCTGGCACCCAGGCACGGCTTAGCCTTTCTTTGGGAGGGGGGGCGGGTGGAGAGAGAAGGAGTCTCCATCAGGGATGCGTAATTACAAAGCATCTTGTTCTGAATCACCCTGTGTGGGAACGAACCGCAAAATTTGTCTCTCCCTCTTCCCCCACCGCCCCCTTGCCTTTCACGGCCTGACATTCGCTGATGGAGGGTGGCTGTTGATGCATCTTCAGACTTTCACAGAGAGGTGTTTCAGCCATGGCTCTGACAAGGCTGCGAGGAAAAGGGGAAAAGAGGGATCGAGGTGGGTCAGGTAGAGGTTTCAAAGGGACTTCTCAGTCCTGGGTGAGAGCAGGCACCGGTTCCCGAATCGAAGGCACGGGTTGCAGATGAACTCTGCCAGGTACCTTCGGCTGTGACTCACACTCGTGTCCCTGATCCTGCCCTGGCCAAGCAAACAACCCCTGTGAATCAGCGGCACAGAGAGGAATGGGGAGGGAGGGGAGCATCAAGGCAAGGTCAAAGGCATGGAGGGCACAAAGACACCCCCCTTCCATCCCTGACCGCCCCATCCCTTCGGAGCCGGGGCTTTCCGAGGCTCAGGCTCAACCCAGCTCCAGCACTGGGTCTGCCGAATTGCCAGGGCCAGCTGACAGCTGATGGCTGAGGGAGGAGGAAGAGGAGGAGGGGAGGAAGGGGGCTGAGGAAGAGCGGAGCTACTTTGACAGATGCCCAAACCTGCGTGCGCGGCAGAGCGAAAATCGCAGCGCCTCGAAAGCCTCGCTGGGAGGGAGCCAGGGGTGCTCGGGGTGCAGGGTGCACCTTCCCAGCCCCGTTACCTGTTGATTACCTAAAGGTTTCCTCTCACCTGGCCGGGCAGAGCCGGAGGAAAGCCAGGAGGGCTGAGCCCCCGACACTCCGAGGAGTTGCCTGCTGACCTCCGCGGCGTAGCAGGGAGGGCTCTGTATTAATGATGATGACTCTGCTTTGGCTGGTGCTGAAATATCTGTATTATCTATTATCAGCTGGGAGACGAGGCTGGAGGCTTCGCAGGGCTGGGATCTCATCCAAAGTCCGGGCTGCTAAAGGAAACAAACAACTCCCCGTGCATATTAAGTGGGTCCCTAATTAATTAACGACTCATTAACCTGGGTCCCACAGTCCTTCCTGTGCCCAAGACCTCGCTGAAGAAGAGGAAGGAGGTGGCAGGGCAGAGCCAGGGAGGTTTTTACCCTTGGAGGGTGCTGAGGAATTGCACCAGCTCAGCCAAGCCGCACTGCCAGGGGACAGGGTGGCCACGGGGCTAAGCCAGGCAGGGGACAAAGGAGAGGGCTGAGCAGACAGGACATCCTGCCTCATGGGTCTCGGAGGGGCACAGGGGTGCTGGGGTTTGGAAAACCCAGGGGACCTCCATAAACCTCTCTGGATGTTACAGAGGGGTCAGGGTGCAGCGTTGCTCCTGCTGTGGAGGATGAAAGGGAGGACCAGAAAGGAGCTGGACAGGCACAAGGCACAGCAAGGGCAGGAGCAGAGCTCCCGGCCCTTTTCATGGCACTTGGGATGGTGTTGCAGAGCCCTGGGTGTAGGGAGAAGGGCTTGGAGCCCCCGGAATTGACCAGTGAAGGTGGACAGGCTCAGGGAAGGACTGGCTGCAAAGCGGAGGGGTTTTCTATTAATGACTGTAGCTTCTTCTCCTTACACGAGGGAAAACGAGGAAGGGACCGTGTGCCAGACCCCATACCCGGGATGGGAGCTGCGTGTGTGTGTGTGTGAGTCGGGGGGAGATCCTGAACCCCCATCACACCCCAAGGAGCAGCCAAAGGCAATCACCACGGCTGGGGGAGCACCCCGCATCCCATCCTCTGCCACCCCGGCAAGACCTGCATCGCCCTGTACCCTGCAGGCACCCAGAGGTACTCCGGGACACCCCCACAACCCTTCCATGCCTTACAGCACCCTACAAGCCCCTCTTACAACCACCCCAAACTTAGCGAAACCCCCCCAACACACACATCCCCACTCCATCCTTCTCACAGCATCGGGACCATCCCCGTTGCTACCCCGCGGCGGGAGAGGTTGGGAAAAGGTGTCGGGCATCTCCACCTAATGTCAGGGTTCCCCCTCAGCCTCCCCCATCCCCAAGGCGGCAGTGGGGGGGCTGCCGGGGGCGGCAGGGGCTTGCAGTGAGCGGCGGGGAGGTGGCGCTCGCCGCCCGGCTATCGCCGCTCGCCACCCCCGGAGCGCTCGGATGCTGGGCACAGCCCGCGGAGCGCTGATCNNNTGGCCCCCCCCCTTCCCCCCCCCCCCCGGCAAAAAAAAAACCCAAAACCAAAAAAAACAACCCACCCGTATAGCTGGGGCTCGCAAGAAGCGCTGGCTCCCGCCCCGCACCCGAAGCGCGAATCCCATGGGGTTTATTTCCCACTCTCCAGCATCGCCTTCCCGTTGAGTTTTTGCTCCCACCCTCCCCATGTTTTTTTTTTACCGTGCTCTCCCGCACGGTTTATCCCACCTCCTCCCCTCTTCTCCCCAATTTCAGTATCCCTGTGAAAGTAGAGGCTTCCACCGGCTCTCCACGGGAGTGGAAGTGCTGCTGCGTGCAGCTCTGCTACTCCCATGCCCAGAATGGGGGGGCAGCCCCCAGCTCCAAGGATTTGCTGGAGGTCTCCACATCATCCCTGACTCCCTGCAAGTGGGAGAAAGGGATGCCCGCGCACTTTGCTCCCGGGAATCCACCCGTGGTATCGTCCAGCAGGGATGGTGCCCCATCCTCGAGGGCAGAGGGGCTTCCCGCAGTGCCTGCGTGGCCGCAGGTGGCTTTTCTTTCCCAGTTTTTTGGCGGGGAGGGAGAAGGGGAAGCATTGTGCTCACAGATCCATCTTCACCCCCTCCCGTTGCTCAAGTGCAGCAGGCAGGAAATCCTCTGTCATCGATACCTGTTGCAGGGTATCAGCTTGGCTCATTAATTAGCTCCAGGAAAACCTGTGCTGGTAAACAAATGACTCAAAGCTTTTCTCTGGGCCTGATCCCAGGCTTTGTGGAATGCTGGTCTCCACCTTTCTAGGAGAGGTGCAAAGAGAGAGAAGTATTCTCCTCAAGATGGATGACAGGCTGTCTCTGGAACCAGCTCGCCTCCTCCCCTTGGAGAAAATTCACATCCCCAGGCGAGCCTTCAAAGGGAAGGGAGCTAGTACCTGGCCTGGAGGTTTGCAGGAGAGTCCTGCTCCGTGTCACAGCATGGATTGGAATGGCTAAAATGTGGCAGCAGACAAAGCCTAGGGGTCCCCATCACATCCCACTGTTCACCATTCACAGGATGCTCCTGAGTTCTTCTCATGGCTCCTTCTCCAAATTCCCTGGGTTCTCTGCTTGACTGGAGTTTGCTGGGATAAAAAAAGGGCAGGGGGTGATGCTTGTAATTGGGGGAAACTTGATTAAGAGTTAAATGCTGATGGGGGTTGATGTCCATCCATAAATTTTGGTGGTGATTTGGGGCTCTGAAGCACAGGAAGAAAAAGACTGGTGCACAGTTCCCTCAGCCAAGGTGGGGACAGGGATCTCCTTCTTGGCATCTCAGTTGTCTTGAACCACATCTCTGCCAGGGAAAACCAGCATTTGAATGTCCCATCTGTGTTGGAGAGGCAGGGTTTCCTTTTGACTTGAAATGCTCTGCTTTCCTTTAGAATAAATTCTTTATTGTGAAGGAGTTGAGGCCCTGGCACAGTTTGCCCAGAGAAGCTGTGGCTGCCCCATCCCTGGAAATATCCAAGGCCAGGTTGGGTGGGGCTTGGAGCAAGCTGGGACAGTGGAAGGTGTCCCTGCCCATGACAGGGGGTGGAATGAGATGACCTTTAAGGTGTCATCCAATCCAAACCATTCTGTGATTTTATGATTTATGCATGGCCCCATCAGATGCCGAATCCACAGGAGACCAGCCCTCTAAGTCCCAAATCACCATGGCAGGGAGCTGTGGCAGCCCTCATTTCCCCAAGTCAGACCCACCATGGATGTCACCCAGTCTCCAGCATCCCAGTGTCAGAGGTCCCACCTGCCCTGTACCCTTCCTTAATGCTCCTGCTGCCAAAAAGGCAATTCTTCCACGCCATCCCTGGCCCATTACTGGGGGCATTTTATTCCAACCTAAGAAACCATCAACTGGAAGCCAAACTTCTCTCTTGGAGAGCAATCTGGAAGGGCAGCCCACAGGGAGAGTGTAATTCCCTTTCCCTTCCATGCACTCTGTGTGATATTTGGCTCTCTAATGTGGTTTGCAGCATGCTGAGGCTACAAAGCACAACAATAAAAAAAAAAAAAAATAAAGGAAAGGAAAATGAGCGGTAAATGAAGTCCTTCCAGAACATCCATTTGTCATCACATCTCGAGTTCAGAATTTCCTTGTGGTGCCTCTTGGAGTGAGGGTTTTGTATTAGTCTGATTATGTTGAGATAATCTGTCATGTTGCTCCAGGAAGCTCTGAGGGAAGAGGACAAAAAAAAAAAAAAGAAAAAAAGGAAAGGAAAGATAATATTTTAAATCAGAGGGCTGCTAGATTGGTGACTCTGTCTGGCAGACACACATCACTGCCCCCTTTATGAAAATTTTAATTGGTTACCTCTGTCAGAGAAAATGAGAGATTTGCTGATTTTAATTTGTTGGAGCGAATCACTCCCTGCCAATGTTATCAAAATTAAACCGGAGATGGTTTCTTACTTTCCTTCTCCTACTCCCTCTGCATTTTCTTCTGAAATATCCCTCCATAAAAGATTGATTAAGGAGTGACCAGCTGATGACAAACGAGCTGTTGAAGTGTCAAACTCTGCCGTGCTTGGTGTCATGCCTTACCCCTGTGACAGGGAGGATCAGGGAAAGCAAATGGCATCTGGAGGAAGAATGGATGGAGACCTAGTAAAGGAAATATAGATTTTTTTGGGGAGGGGTAAAAATTGAAGCAGATGGGTGTCACCTCATGTGGTGCACTGTATCTTGGCTGAAGTGAGTGTATGAAACAAGATATATAAAATATATAAAATCCTCCTTCCAGTGTTTCAAGTACCATTGTAGTTTTAGGTTGGTGATTTCCTCCAGCTAGTGCTGCTGTTTGCTGGCTTGATGTGGCCTGGGAGCAAGACAGAGGAATCCTGCATGTGTTTGGGGGCAC
The DNA here is from genome assembly GCA_013400635.1 of Hypocryptadius cinnamomeus. NCBI lineage: Eukaryota > Metazoa > Chordata > Aves > Passeriformes > Zosteropidae > Hypocryptadius > Hypocryptadius cinnamomeus. Next base: position 14,518 of record VYZP01049274.1, on the reverse strand, counting down.
CATTTCGTGCATGCCACGTGCATGTACCAGTATTTATTGTTGCCAGCTCTTTTTCTGAACCCTGAGTTTTGGTCAGAGGTGGGTCTTGTGATACCTCCTGCCATGATTTCAGCACTCCCACCTGCAGGCTCACCTTGTCAGCTGCCTGTTTCCAGGCTGGCTTTGATAGATGGAGATGTTCCCTCAGCTTTTTGAGCTCAGCTGGCCTATAACAAAGTCCTTGCTGTTTGCAAAATGGCTCTTTTCTTCCTCCCCTCTGTGAGCTGTTAGGAATATCCCACTCCTGGCAGACATGCCCTATTCCATATTCATTGAGAATTAGCACGGCTCTCTGTCTAAATGTTTTTGGGATAGGGGTCATCATGATATCCTGCTAGAATAGATTTGGAGTTGAAATGCTTTGTCTCTGTCCCATCTGTGCTCCTGTCTCCCTGGGGATGATCCTGCAAGCCAACAGCTCCACAAACTGCTGAAGTTTGGGTTACCCAGCACCAAACTCCTGTGGCTGATTTTAAAAGCTGCTGTGGTACAATTCTCCCTGAGGGCCAAGGACACCCTCATGGGGCTGATCTCAGCCCCTGCCAAACCACGTGGCTCAGGGCAGGGGTCAGGTCACACTTAATTAAGACTTTGGTCTTTCTGCAGGTTGGTGTTCTCATTTGTGAAATGGGGAAGCCTGGCTTCCTCCTTCCCTGTGTGGCTCTGTGCCAGCTCTGTGTCCAGCTGGATGTGGTCAAACCACATTTCCTCTGGGATCCTGAGGTGAAGGGCACCAGCCGAGCACCAGGGGGGATTTATTCTTCTTGTGCCTTGACTGTGAGCACATGTCCACCCTCAAACATTCCTCCAGAGCCATCTTTTCTTGTCCTTTCTCAGTCCTTAATTTCTTGAGGTCCTTCTATAACTGAAGCAGGCAATTCTCCCACGCCTGCCTTGGATTTCCTCCAGATTAAACACTTCCTTTTCCAGGAGAACCTCGTGGAATACTGCAAAATGCTTCTTTGTATAGTCCAGCCCACTTGGATATTCCAATAAATCAAGCCTGGGGTAGGAGTCAGGCTTTATGCTGGATGTTGTTGAGCAGCAATGTAACAATGGAGATCTCCTCCAAACAAATATCTGCTGGTTCCTGCAAATGAAAGTCGATACACCTTCACAAGGAAATCTGTCCCGGTGGGGTCTTTTGTATCGAAAGCCCTGTTGGTAGATTTATTCATTGTGCAGGGCTGTTCCCTTAACAAGTCAGTTATTCATTGGCCATTGCTCGAGGGCGTGTGGAATTTATGGTCATAGTCCTGTAATCAGATATTTTGTTATAGAGGGCTTTGCCATCATGAAAGGTCTGAATAAATCAGTATGCAGCAGAAATTGATCCTCTCACAGGCTATTTCTGAATTCAGCTCCTGCTCTAAGAATGAATTCTCCCTTATGGAGCCAAAGCCTTTGCATGCTTGCACTGTGGTCAGGCCTACCAAAGCTCTGCTGTGGTGCCTGTGTACAGACAGACACACACACACTTAGCTCTGTTTTCTGGGCCTGATTTTTGTCCTGAGATATGTGAGGTCCATGCTGCTGCCATTTCCCAGACAGGAGAAAAAAAAAATAAAATTCTCCATCACCTGACTTAAACATCTGCAGGCTGGAAAGAATTCCTTGAAAAAGCTTTAATCAAGTGCGAGGGAAGAAAGGGAAATCTGATTTTGAGTAGCTGCCCTGGTGCTTTAAGTACTAAAGAGCTTGGTCTGCTAATCTCCACTTCTCAGATGTTGTTCCACAATCTGATCAGCTCTATTGAGCTGAAACAAGGGTTAATTGCTAACAAAATGCTCCACACCATCCTGCATACAAGGAAAGGGACAAGGGTGAGCACCTTGGTTTTTGGAGCTTAGTGCAATCTCACCATGTGCAGCTGATGGTGAGGGAATTTGACTCTTGTATGTGCCCCAGGAATATCTGTCTGTGAAGGTAAAATTACAGCAGAACCTCAGATTTTTATGGCAGAAATCAGGGATGGGAGGAGAGGAAAAATCTCTGTAACCTAGCAGCCTGTACAGCTGCTGCCTCCCAGGTCGTGGGTGATGTTAAATGTTTAAATGTCAATGAACCTCCCCCCTGAGCAGGGCTGAGCTGTCTTGGCACTTACACTGGGGATGGAGCTTGGCAGTGCTGTGGTTCCTCAGTGGTCAGACACTGCCTTGCAAGTGTTCCCCAAGGCACAGCATCTTTCTAGGGAAACTCTGATGGCTCCAGGGGTGTGTGCTTTGGTTTAAGGGGAGTCTGTGACAAAAGACATTCCTGTGCTTGCTCTGCTCTGGTGAGTGCAGCCCAAAGGAGGATCAAACTGTGATAAGGAGCATGTGAACTATGTCCACCTGTGGGAAGACAAACCCTGAGGAGGCCAGAGGTTGCCCACATCTCAGGAGAATCACAGAATGCCCTGCATTGGAAGGAAACCACAAGGACCACTGAGCTCCTAGACCTGCACAGAACAACACCAAGAATCCCCCATGTTCCTGAGAGTATTGTCCAAACTGGAACTCTGGCAGTCTCCATGCTGTGACCACATCTCTGAGGAACCTGTTCTGGTTCCTGACCACCCTCTGGATGAAAAACATTTTCCCTGTACCAATCTAAACCTGTCCTGACACAGCCCCAAGCCTTTCCTCAGATCCTATCACTGGATACAGCACTGCCCTTCCAACCACTCATTTTAGTACCTCCAGGTCAGCCATGAGGGGCAAGTACAGGGATAACCAGACAGTGAATTAACGTTCACTGTATATTCTGAATGCTTAAAAAAATGACATGAACAATGATAAATATTTCCTGTCCTGTGTCACTCGCTGGCTCCTGCCAGCTCGGGGTTTTCAGATATGTTACCAGGGATAGCAATGCTGTCAGGACTTTCAAAGTCTCCAGATGGAGATGATGCTACAACCAGCAGGAGAGATGGTGACAGGCAGAAGAACAGCAGAGCTGGGAGGGCAGGGGGAAAGCTGGGAGAGATCCCAGAGAAATGCCAGTTGGCTGGGGGATCCAGTTAAGTAGGATGAGTGGAAATACCAGGAGGGCATCCTTCGCTGTGAGAGCTGACATGATTGTAGATGTACCCAAGGCATCCCTCAGGGAGCAGAAACTGTGGGAAGTGCCTGCAGGCATGGAAATGCCACTGGAAGTGACATTCTCCAGATGGGGAATCCTCAGTCTGGATATCCTCTACCAAGATCAAGGAAGATGGTGAAGCAGCTTGCAGGAGGGGAATTCCAGAGGCCCCTTCCACCTTCGAACATCTGTGATTCTTGTATGTGAATATGTGAAGATGGGACACAAGTACTGCAGATTTTGATGCCCTCACTGTACACAGATGCCTCCAGGAGCTGCCTCTTGGTGAGCAGGAGGCCTGCAGGGTATTTAAAGGTGTCCTGGAGAAACAACTGAAGGCTGTTTTGCAGGACAAACTCCAGTGTGGGGCTGTGTGGCAGCACCCTTTGTGTTGTCCTCCTCAAAAGGGAGGAAATCTGGTCGGAATTGAGGTCTGGGGGCTGAAATCCGAGGTACTGATGTGTTTTGAGTGAAAGAAAAGTGTTTTGTAATGGTGTGAGACAGGCTTACAACCCCTCAAGAAGTAGAGACTGTCCTCCCCTGTGTTGGGACAAAGGCCTGGTTTGATGTCTTGTTGACTTGATCCCAGTTTTCTAGACAAGGCTCTTCTTGACAAGTCCATACCCCTGCATCTCTCTGGAGTCTTACACAGATTTTTTGGCTGGGCTGTGACCAGAGGCAATGCCACAGCATCTTTGGTCAGAAATGTGCACTCACCCTGCCCTAAAATGTGATGCTTACCTTCTTTTACTCCCATATCACAAAATACTCATATTTTTGTGAATATCTTCTTCTGTCCTGGGAAAAACCTTGACTTGTTCTGCAGTTGAGTTTTCCAGGATGTGGAAAGGGGGGATATTCCACCAAAAGCTGCAGCATCTCCTTCCTAGTTCTGTGGTGCTGTTGGCTGGTGGGTCCCTCCCTTGCCTGGTATGGCTTTTGACTTGTGTTAGGAGCAATGATTTTCCCAAAAGGACCTCTAAGACCATCCTGGAACGCCCCTGAGAATATCACCTGGCTGCCAGCAGCATCAGGTACAATATGGGACAGACTGCTGGGACTGGGGAAGAAGATTGGTAAGGCCAACTGTAATTCCTAACAGGCCTTTGTTTCTTTGTTGGATTGGAGCTCATTTTAAAAGGTTGAGAGAACCGAAGCACCTTTTTCTTCCCTGCCTTGAGTAGGCCTTAAATGTGTTTGTAGAAGATCTCACCACAATTATCTCCGTTTTGCCTGGTGAGGGGAATGTGGGACAAAGCACTGATTTTTCTCAACTCCCTTCCCTTGCCCAGAAGAGTGGTTGGATGTAAATAGGACATGGCTCTTCCCAATCCTGGAGCTGGGTCAGCAGTGCTCTGCTCTGACAGCGCTGCCAGGGGAGCTGGTGCTAAACACAACGGCCATGAACACCGCGGATGCGCCACACCAAGCACGGCGCCTTTCACGTGGGCTCAAAACCCTCCCTGCAACCTCCTGTTCTCATAAATGCAATTTATGAGCCTCAAGGTGCCCAGCAGGCCACAGAGAGGTGGTTATTAAAACCCCAGCTTCCCACCTCAAATTACAACCCAAATGCTGTGTTTGTTTCCCACTTCACGCGGTCCCTCGGGGGTTTTCCTTTAGCGCTGAGCCCTTTTGAAGTTGCTGTTGATTACAGAGCAGTGTAATCTCCCTGTGGAAGGTATTTGGAGCTGGGGGGAAGGAAATCAATCACCACAGCACAGGAATCAGAACTGGGGTGGGGAATTAACAGTGCTGCACAGCGAACTCTTCCACTCAGGTGCCCGTCCTGCTCAGGAGGTTCTGCTCTGATGGCTGCAGCTCCTTACACAGTCAGAGAAGGAGCATTTCAAAGGGAGTTTAAGCCCTGCAGATTGGCTTCCAGTCTGGAAGGTGACTTCGGTAGTGTGATTATTCTGTCCAGTCACCCTCATCAAGCACTGGCAGCTGGAGCTCTTCTTGAACCCTGGTTTTCTCAGTTTTTGTGGTGACTTGATTGGCTGCTCCCTGGCTCATCAAAGGACTGAATCACTTAAAGTTATTATGCTTTATTTCTTCCCAAATTATTGACCAACACTATCTTGTGTCTCTGCACTTTTCCTGATGACCCTTTTTGGATTTACATCACTTGATCACTGTGTGTTGCACAACACTGAATAGGAGCATGGCCAATGTGGAACTCCTGAGCAGAGAGGCAGCTGCTGGGTCTGTGCCTTGAATTAGGTGGAAAATGAACCTCTGGCAGAGCTGAGGTCAACATCTGGAGGTCTTGGGATTGTGCTTCATCTCCAGCTCAGCCATTTTTCCTCTGTGAAGTTCCTGGAGAGCTGTTACTATCTCTTAACTGGTTTTTTGCTCCCTCAGGAAATTTTATTTATTTATTTGGACATCAGGACTCCTGCTGGTGAGTCTTGTCCTCCAGATGCTCTTGACTTGATCCACAGCAGGTCCTGGATGTCTGCAGTATTTGGATTTTGCTGAATATTAACCATAAAGAGCTTTGAAATGTGCAGCAGCACAAAGCCTGGAATTTTTGCATTGGTGTGATAGGCAGATTTGGGAGGTGGAGGGCACCATCTGCTGTTTAATGGTTGTTTCCTTTTATCTCATAAATCTGTAGTGAACTATTAGCTGTAGTAACTGTTCTTCCCCTTTAAGAATAAAATCTCTAACATTGGTAAATTTTCAAGGTGAGAGGATGGCGAGGAGACCCGTGTAAAAATGATGCTGTTGTTGGCACCATGGTGGCTGGTAGAGGCTCTGACTGAGGTCAGCATGGCTGTGCTCTGTAAAATCAGATTTTTTGAGACATCTTTCCTTCTAAATTCAGGAGTAGAGGTGGGTTTCACCTGGGCACCCTCAGAGTTTCTTTCCCTTCTGGTTAATCCTTGCAAGTACTTTGCTCTTCCAGCATCTCTCATGTGTGCAGGGGTATGAACCCTTGCAGATCTTCAATCAGTGAAATATCACATCAAATGTTAATTAACAATACATTCCAGGGCTTGTTCTTTGACTCAGTGACCTGGTGTAACTTGCTGCCACAGAACAAAACTCTCTCTGTCTTCCCATCTGTGATTTACTCCTGATCCTAAGGTTTATTAGCAATAATCCCTGCCCCATGCCATCCCCTGGGTAGTGCTTGGTATTTCCTGGGTAGAAAATCCATGGTGGGGATGGATTTCACATAGAATCAGGGAATATCCTGAGTTGAAAGGGACCCACAAGGATCATCGAGTCCAGCTCCTGGGACAGTTCATCAGATGGCTCCTGAGACTGGGTTCTGTCCCTGTGCAGCCCAACAGCTCAATTGCAGGTGAAAATGCCATTACTGAGTGAAATAACGCTAATAAATAATGAGTGGCCAGGAGAAAAAAGAAAGACTAAAATGAGAAGAAAGCCACTGGCATTGCAGTCCAGCACAGTGGAGTGTGGCAGCTCAGATGAGTCTCCAACATAACCTTGACCATCTGGGCTGCTTTCCTGAATCCAATCTTGCTGTTTCATAGAATCACAGAATTGTTAAAATTCAAAAAGACCTTCAAGATCATCAAGTCCAAATATCAGCCCAGCACTGCCATCACCACATTCCCAATCATCCATGTCAACACATTTCTGAGCACTTCCAGGGATGGCAACCCCACCACCTGCCTGTGGAGTCCATTTCAATATTTTACAACCTCTACCATGAAAAACAAAAATCCTAATATCCAACTAAACTTAATCTAAGTCTTTGATTAATGCTCATGGCTTGCAGGGCGACACCAGTCCAGTGCACACAGGAAGAGACAGCCAGGCTTGGCAGCACTTTTTTTTTGTCCAAGTTTCAGTGACTTTCAGTGTCTGGGCAGGCTCTTGGCTCCTCCTTTGCACCACTTCTCAGCAGTAATGAGGTAACACACCACTGACTTCCCCGAGCATCTGTTTCATGGGGGAAGTGATTTTCCTCGCTGCTGTACTGATTGGAAGTGGAACAGCCTTCAGTCCTGTGTTATGTTCAGGGGGCACACAGTCTCCCACAGGCTCAGAGAGCTTTTATCCACAAATACCAACCTGTAACCCAGCAGTGGCTTCAAAACCATATTTGCTTGTGAGACACAACCTGATAATTTCTGGCCATTCAAAAGCATTCAGGAACATCCTAAATTGTGTCCTCTGGGCTGGATTACAATGTCAACTCTTTTGTTTTTCGGATTCTCCTGTATGATTATTGGAGCAGGGGGATGGAGTCACTACATGAACAATCAAGGACTTTCCATCTCCTTTTTCAACACCACTGGGTTATTGACATGAACCTCAGGGCACTTTCTAATCCTCTCTCCCTCTTGGGCCATATTTAGGGCTTGGTAAAGTAAACAGGGATAGGACACAAATCCAAAAGCTGCCCTGTTTTTGTGCAGACTGTTTAATTTTTAGAAATGTTTTAGAACATCTTCTCAGGCAGCATTCTCTCATCCCAGGACTGGTCCCAGTTCAGAGGAAAACATGGCCAGGGACTGTTCCCAGCAGGGACATGAGTCACCTTCTGGCAGGGAGAGGGGTGAAATCCTCAGCTCTTGTTGCCCTGTGCTCATTTTGAATCAAGCAACAGCTCATGGACTGAGCTGGGTAGAGATGCCTGTCTGGGGGCTCCTCTCTGTGCTGTAACATCCCCCTGCCACAATGCACTTTTACAGCTCCATAGATCACTGGGTAAAAACCACACTTAATTCTATGGTAAGGTCACTTTTTAGTTAAAAGGGACAGAATGGATTTAATTTATAATCCTCTCCAACTTTATGGCTTGCATTTAGAGTTATATCTATTATGTAGTGCCAAACACGTATTATAAAAATTGATTCCCCCTTTTCTCCTCCCTAGATTTGCTGTGTCAGGCAGATTCTGATTGCCCTCCCCTTTGCTTTAAGCCAGAAGATAGACTGAGGTGGGTCTAAACGTCAGGGATGACATCTGGGACTGCAAAGTGCAAGTTTATAGGGAATGGAACCGGCCCAGATCTATTCCTGGGTCTTTGGGAAGGAACACCTTCTCTGCCAGCCTGCCACAATGCAGGACAGGAGGACAGAGCTGCAGTCTGCAGGGGAAAATGCAGCTCAGAGTCAGGGTGAGGTGCAAGGGGTTAGTAGGTGACCTGGTGTTGGTGTCTCAGTGCGGGTCCTGCCACGGCCGTGTGATGTAGGCACATCCCTTAAATTCAACAGCAAATTTTAGGCAAGGGACATAATGTTCAGAGGAGGTCATAGTGAAGAATCACTACTTTTTTTTTATTCCAGGAAAGTCTTCAGACAGTTTTAAGGAGGGAAGAGAGGGAATGGGGTGACACCAAGAGGAATTAGACTAAAGTTACCACCTGATCTTTACTTGCAGCACTTGTGTTCTGTACCTACACTTCGGCACCTTGTCACCTTAAACGAGTTCAGTGGTGTCTTTGCAGAGCAGAGGACATCAGAGAGGGGCAGAGAAGGAAAAGCAGCAGCAGGAATCGCCGTGATTGTTGGGAATTATTATGAACTCCTTTGGCCAGGGCTGCTGTGTTCATCCCACAACAGCTCCGTGCATGCTGTGACTTGTGGCAGGAGTTGGGTAAAGCTTCAGAGAGGTGCCTTCCCTTGATTTAGAAGGTTCCAAGAGGTGATGAATGGAGCACTCAGAGGGAGATTTGAGCCTCGAGTTAGGGCTCTGACAGGAATGGGAGCATCCCTAGATCACAGTCCATTCTCTGTGAGGGCAGCAAGGCGGGGATCTGCTTCTCTCTCCTGCAGCTGCACTCCTGTGGCAACATTTTTCTATTTCTGTGATTAAGTTGTGCTCATAAAATCCTTACCAACCCCCCCAGACAAGCTGTTAACTGCCCTTTAAAGCTGAGCTGGGGAGAAATGAGCCACATTTGCCTACACACAGCCCTGGCCATGCTTGATTGAGAGACTGCAGTAAAACTCGAGCTATAAATAAAACACATGTGCCTGTGTCCACAACAGTGTTCTCCTGAGAAGATGTCATTTGCTTCAGGACTTCAGTGAAATATCCATATTTTCAGCCTCCATTTATATTATGAGTGGATTTTTTTTTTAATTGTGGGGCTTTTTTGGATGTTGTTTTTTGTTTGATTACATATATTTTAATTTCTTTCCTGTGTTGCAATGAGAATAAGGTAACACAGGGCACCCAGCAATGTGAACAAGGTGGCAAGGGACACTTGGACCAAAATACCTGGTAGTGGTGAGGGACAAGCACCACTTGGTTGGGATGATAGGGGTGAAGAAAGACCCCTTATTCATTGAGCAGGTTCAAACTGCTGCTCCTCCTGAGGCTCTTTCCTGAAAGCCAGGCTGGGTTTAACTGGCAATAGAACAATCTTCTCCGAGTGTTCCATGAGCCTGAATGGAGAGATCTGTGGGCTCATCTTTGCTCACTGAATAATGAAACAAAGCCAAAAGAAAAAAATTTGGAAATTATAAAACTTGAGCTTGTCAAATGTTGAGTTGCTTAGCTTTGTTTTATTTTTTTTTTTTAGTCTTGACTATGGACCATGATCAGGCTCTCTAGTGATTCAAAAACCACACCCAGGTTTTATTTTAAGTATTACTTGTACTTGTTTTTTAATATCATCTTTCTTTCATAATCTCAGAACTCGAGAAATTTTGATCTGAATGCCAGGTACTGCGAGAGTGGTGGAATGAGAATCTGAGGGCAGAGATATGTCAAAAAGGAGCAGGAGATTACCAAACAGTAATAAGGACTGAATACAGTCTCCATGGGGAGTGAAGGATTTGCCTCTGCATCTTTTCTTTCGGTCTCCAAGGAGCTCTGTCTCTGGAACAGCAGCATCTCAGAAACTGAAAGCAGCAGTTCACAGGGAATGAAGGTCTCTCTGGCACTGGAGCCACATTTATCAGCATCCTGGCTAAAAAGTCATGTCATTTAGGTTCATTGTGCTTGTGAAGATTGAAAACCTGATTTTTTTTTTACATAAATTTGCTCAAAATTAGACAACGCAAATGCACCAGCTTTGGACTTGGAGGTGAGATTTAAACATGGACTAGAGGCTGAGTCACACCTGTGGGGAGAAAAGTCCTAAAGAACCTTGTGCCTCTGCTGTAAATAAGCAGGTTAATACTTAGGCTTGATAATTTTTTCTAACCTCAATGATTCTATTATTCCAAATATGCTCATGGTACCTGTGATGGGGAAAGTAATGACTGCAGAAGGAATGTGAAGGTGGGATTGAGAGGGAGAGACTTCATGGGATAATAAATACAGGAAAAGATCAGGGGCCATTGTACTCAGAGTGATCATTTCACCATTTGGTTCAGATTTGCCCATTTGCAAAGATTTCTGCCATGTTAAAAGGGGCAGGAGATGGTTCAGGATGTTTCTTTCTTCTGTCCTGGAATGTTCAGCTTGACATGGAGAGGAAAGTCAGGCAGGAGGGGAAGAGTTTTCTGTCCCCATTTCCATGGTGTTAACACCCCCCAGAGGTTTTACCAGGAGATTGTGGCTCAAAAGAGGAGGAGAAAACTCAGAAAGGGAAGAGGAGAATCATAGAATGGTTTGGGTTGGAAAGAACTTTAAAGATCTTTCTTTAATGAGAAGGTCTGCTGGGCTTGGACAGAGTAGTTTAAAAGTGTCCCAGCTCTTAACATCATTCTATATCTTATCAGGAGGAACCTGCTCCTTGGAATTTTCCCTGGACTCCTAAAATCTCTGTATCCTTGAGGATAAGGCATTAGAGGTGGAGGACCTTAAATTAAAAATGAGCAGAGAAATGGAAGGAGTCTCTGCTGCCTGCAGAAGGTCATCAGTCAGACTGCAGGCTGTCACCTGAGTCCTTGAGCCATGGGAGACTTTGATGTAAGGTTAGAGCAGAAAACTTTCACTTGGTTGCTGCTGAGTCACCAAACACCTGAGAGGAAACAGAGGAGGCGTCTCAGGGGTGGAGAACCACAACAAAGCAAAGCCCCTATTGTGTCCAGCTCTATAGGTGGGAGCTGCAGAGGGGTGAAGTTTCCATCTTTCTGCATTAAATACAGAAGGACAGAACTGGAAAATCACTTCCCAAAGGCTTTCCTAATGAAATCCACCTCAACATTAGCAGGGAGTTTCCTTATCAATCCTACAAGATTGACTGTCCCGGACAATAATTTTTCTGGTGGCTAAAATCTCAGCCCAGGTATATTTTTTTTTGCCAAATCAAGCCTGTCTATTCTCACAGCATCATTGCCCTTTAGTTTAAAGGTATTTTTAATTCCTCTGGTGCTTCCTTCTCAGAGCTTTAATTATAGCATTTTAATTTTCTCTTCATTTTCCTTTTGCAAAGCCAAGTGCACCAGTATCTTGTGGCAAGTCTGGTCATCTTAGTGATCCTTCTTTACAACCCTGTTTCACTGTGAATTCATGTTTCTTGAAGCCGAGCACAAAAATGGATATAATATTTTAGACATGGTCAAAGATAGTGTATTCTTAATATCTGGAAACCTGGCAATATTCCCCCTCACTGTGTCCTAGATTGATACATTGTCTTTTTCACAGCATGTTATTTGTTTTTACCCAATCTCTGTCTTTATCTTCTGCTGGTTTTTTTCTGCTCTGCTGAAATCACTTTACTCTTTTTCAGCCTTTAGCTTAGGAATGTCCTCATTACCCAAATGTGACAGTGTTATTTTCACGTCACACCTGGGGAAACTAAGGCAGAGGAAAAAAAAAATGACTTGACCTTCAGAGAGGAGGTGGCAAAGCTTTGCCAAAAGCAAGGAGAGAGTGATTCCTTGGACACCAGGCTGCTGTTGGCATCAGGGCTTTGTCCTGCCCCAACAAAGTCGAGGTTCCAATGCCTCCCCGTGGGCACAGGCTGCCTCTTCCAGGCAGGAATTCTCATGAGGAGCCTGGTTGTTTTCCCTGCTCCTCAGCCTGCATCCCCCCCTCCCTCCTTCGCCGGGACGGGGATGAATGGGAAGAGAGAGGCTCTGAGTGGACTCTGTTCTCCAACCCCAGTCACTGCTGAATTTCAAATAACTCCCCAAACAAAACCCACACAAGCAGCCCCTTGTGCTCCTCTATCTCCTCTCTCTTTGGCCTTTAGTCCCCAGGCTTGGCAGCACTGCTGCTCTTCTGTGGCTCGTCACATGCGAGGCGGGGAGGATGGGCGGCTTTGTCGCCCTTCTCTTTGCTCAGGGGTCTGAAACAACAGAGCCCTTTGCCTTGTTTGCTTTGCTGGGCCACGAGGGAGCAGGGCCAGAGGAAGGAGGAGGTTGGTGTAACCTCCTGGCAGGGTTTTTTGGGCAGCAGCAAGGTGAAGGTTTGTATGTTCAGAGGAGTGACTGCCGCTGCTCATCCTTGTCCCCTGCCTCCCTTGTGCTGGTGGGGACAGCTCTCCTCCTTGCAGGGGGCAGTGGGTGCTTGGGGAGAGGAAAAGGTGCTGTCCCATGCCTCAGGACAGGGCATTACTCCTGTCCCAGAAGGATTTGCCAGCTGTGCCAGCTGCAGAGATCATGGCTCAGCTTTTGTCTTCAATGCACATAGCAGTGAAAAGGGACAGAGGGACAAACAGCTGGGAGCTGTGGTTTGTCCACGGTGCTGATATCCTGAGATACGTGGGGTGGATGCCATTCTCCTGGCAGGGGTGAGAATGTGGTGGAGTGGGAAGGAGAAAAACACAACTCCTCTGATCACCTCTGCACTACTGCTCCCCAAAGCTGCTGGGCCCTGGCAATCATGGAGAGAGGGCCAGGTCAATCCATGTGATCTGAGCAGGAGGTTTTTTTAGGGTTCTTGAGATGCTGAAACTCACTTTACTCGTTATCCAAGTTGGACTTGAACTCCTTCACCCTGCAGGGAGAGAATCTCTCCAGACAGCATGGTGGGGCCAGATTAGGGCAGCTCCTTCTGACCTCTCAGTTTTCAGCAAGCCAAGCCTAACAGACTGGGACAGTGTAGCATTTTCTGC
>VYZP01049273.1:0-13024 GCA_013400635.1 Hypocryptadius cinnamomeus | reverse complement strand
CAGCTGCGGAATAGAGCACCAGGCTTTGTGCAAAGTGTTTTGTTTTATTATTCAGGGTGTGCGTTTGTTCTCTCCGCAGGAGCAGTTTGAGTTTGCTTTGACAGCGGTGGCAGAGGAAGTGAATGCAATACTCAAGGCCCTTCCCCAGTGAGCAGCTCAGTCTCCTGAAGGTTCCTGCAGAATCCATCCCTCGTTTTCCTCATCCTCAGTCCCTGTGAATGTTCTTGGAAATTGTGACCTGACCTTAACTGTGTATCTTCTGTTGTACCCACATAGTGATAGGGTACATACAAACTGCTTTNATAGTGATAGGGTCCATACAAACTGCTTTAGCTGGTAAAAGTTCAACAGTTAAAATGTGTATTCTGGTTCTTTGGGGTTTTAAACAAATTTTTAAAAGTACATCAAAGCCTCGGATTAAGTGACAGAACAATCCATCTAATTCCTCCTACATCCTTGAAGCCCTGAATGTCACACTTTGAAAGCACACATTCATGTTCTTAATAGCAAATATACAATATTGTGGGTAATGAATGCAGTCAACATAGTCTCAGAAAACAGTGTTCTGTTATATTTTGTAACTTCTCAAAGGATGAATAAGAGTGAGGGCCTGAAGAGGATGGTGATTGTTCCCATACAGTGCCAAGCTGGAGCATGAAACAGTGCTGTGGGTGTGAGCAAACACAGGTCCAGGCTCTGGCAAGGAGAGCTTGCACCTTCTCATGCCAGGCTTTGGCAAGCAAATGTTTTCTTAACTGTTGTTTACTTTTCAGCTTTGTGCCATGAGAGGAAGAAAATCTGAACTATGAGTAAAAGAGGCTTGCATGGTCGTTGCAACTGGGGAGAAAACATGTTGGTCACATTAATGGGAAGCCAGGGGATAATGAGCACAACTCTGACTACGTACCTGGCACTGACAGCACAGAAAAGGAGAGCATAGGCTCCCCTCAGGTGATGGGAAAGGTCCTGTCAGCAGTCAGGTAATTGTCTGGAGCTGTTATGGAAGGAGATTGTTGGTTTTATGGGATTACTGAGGAAGAAAATGGGATTCTCCCCTTTATATCTTTGCATTTCCCTCTGTAAAGCTCCGCTGTGCCATCCTTTTTTAGCCAGGAAAGTGTATTTCTGTAAAAGCCTGGCTGAAGAAGAAATCTCTGATCTGCATTTTATGACTCTCATCGAGTTTGCCTGATCCAGGCATTTGTTGCAGCTCTCTGCAGAGGCTTTGCTCACTCCTTGTTCTGCAGGACACCTATTTGAACTGAGCATGAAGGGGTAAAGCAGCACAAAGATTGAATTTCAGAGATTCATGTGTTCTCAAAAGCCTAATGCCTACTGTTGCAAAGTAACGCTAAAATATGTCTGTAAATGGTTTGGATATGCAATCTTGCTTCTGTGATTTCACAGGTTTAGTTGTGGCACTCTTCTAAAGGAATTTACATTATTGATAGAAAGTACTCTGATATGTCTGAATGAAGAGCCTGAGAGTAAAATTATTGAAGGTACCTAAGTGATCTAGGCTATTATTTTCATTTTCAAAAGTGAATACTTGGATGCTTTTTCATCTGCTATCCTACATCTCTGTGACGTAAGAAGCTGGGGTGCTTTTCTCCCAAAATCTTATGAGTATTGTGTGCTTGAAACCATATTAGGCTAATTGTTTAACTTCAACACTGGAAAATATATCATTGAATTTAATTTGGGAAGGGGAGCTTTCATAAACCTCTAATCAGTGAAATATTAAAAATAACAGTATCACACAGTTTTGCTGGCACAGAGGTGATGAGCATCAATCAAAATCAACCATGCTGCAATTTTGTGTTGTAAGTGTAGATATTGGTGATTTCTTCTTTTTAGCAATTAAAGAGTTCCTTAAAAAAAAAAAATTTAAAAAAGCAGAAGGCTTGTTACTTTTTGCCATACATTTTTGTATGCTTTACTTGATATATGCTGTTGCTTAATTTGTGCATCCCATTACTATAGCAGTGCAGAGCAGTTACTGCAGATGCCATCATCCTCTTAAGTACACATACTGTACATTAAGCCACATGTTTATTTTATGGCCTAAGCATTTTAGAGCTTTCCTAGCAATAACTAAAAAAACTAATGGAGTATAAATGAGAAAATTGCCTTTTTCATTTGATAATTTAGGTTTACCGGGATTCTTTTATTACTTTAGCTAACACAAAATTTCAGATCAGGGCAGATGAGATCAATTTGAGCTGTATCAGCAAGTGTTTGAAGTAGATTTACTGTGAGCCACGTACGTACTGCAGCTTTCTGAAAATACAGGTGTGTGCAAACGAACTGTCCAAAGAATCAAAACTGGGGCATCCTATGCCAAGCCCTCTGATTACTGGGTGGAATTATTTTCCAGTGTTAGATGCTGTGCCATCACCCACTGCCAATGGGCTAATGGGGTTTTACCACAGATTTCTGCCCTGGGATTCATTAGCGTTTGCCTCCTGACTGTCCCTGTGCATACCAGAAACATGACTGACGAGCCTTTTGTTGCACTTCAGGAATATTTTTTAATTGTTCTTTTGCAAATATTTGCATTTCATAATAGCAATTTCAGGGTGATCCCTATTAATTCACAAGCAGCTGAGTGTGGGACTTCATGCTTCAGAGTTTATTTAGCGTAGATTAGAGGGCATTAATCTTCCCCAAGGCTAATGGGGCAGGAATGTATTGTTTTATTCATCCTTGTGGAGCAGTTTACACAACAGAAAGATGCAGTCTTACTCAGAGGGTTAGAGTATCTCCCACTGACCGTCATCGACAATCCTGTTATTTCAGCCATGTTTTGTACAGTTCTTCCACAAAGAGGTGCAAGGCTTATTCTGTTGACTGTAAACAACCACACAGAATATTTCATCTGTGCATAGCACACTGTTCACACCTCTCAATAAATGCTCTGCTTCTGGGGGTGATAATCTGCTGCAGGATCAATTAGTGAAACGCAGGTTTCAGTTGCACCAGGGCAATCTAGGGGGATCTGACTGTCCATTTCCCAGGAAGATGCCAAAGCCATGGATGAAGCCACAGTGATGGATTTGCCATGCAGGGCAGGTATTTATTTTCACTGCAGTTAACTTAATCCTTGTAATCTGGTGAAGGATGTTATTGAGGCCAACCCCCAGTCACTTGCACTAGACGTGGGATGCACCCCATGTTCACTGTCAGGTTGAGCTGAGCTTCTGCCTGAAGACCAGGGTCACCTGAGAGCTCAAAGTCAAATGAGACCCACCATCCTTCTCTGTTCAATTTTCTGCTGATCTTTAGTAAACTCATTGCCATTGAAACTGGGGCTGGTGCCTGACTTGGCCACAAACGGCATGTGTTTAATATTGAACATGCTCACATTCCTGACAAAGACAAATGGCGTGTACAGGTTCTGTTTGTGTGCTTGAACCTTTAAATGACATTTTGGGGGGTGACCTGCAGGAGGGCAGTTTAACCCCACTGCTCCTCACTGGTCAGAGGCAGAAATCCCTGTTTTCTCACAGGCAGCACACACAGCTGCTGTGTGCTGGGCAGGGCAGGGACCCGACCAGACCCCTGCTGGTGCAGTCAGTGTGTCCAGACAGGAGGGACAGAAAGGTGGCTGTCACCAGAACTGATATTTCACAGGAGTAAAAGCACAGTTGCTCTCTCCAGCCTTTGCCCTTGCCATGGCATGGGCTGGGACTTAGAGGAATGGAGAGGCAGGACAGCACCGTTCTCCAAATCCCAGATCCTTGAGGTTCAGCCTGAGGCACAGGGCTGAACAACAGTGTGGGGTTTGCTGTTGGCTTCAGGTATTCAGGTGTGACCTGTAACCATTGCTGGTGACCACTGTCGTGGGACCTGCTGCAGCCCAGGAAACTCCCACCCCAGTGGAAGTCCTTGGCCAGGAATGAATTTCAGCAGAAAATCATAAATCCAAATCTCAAGCCAGTAGCAAAACAAGCCAGATTATTTTTATAGAAGCTACTAAGTGTTTAACACATTTCAAAATATTTTTAGATCTACACCCATGACTAAACCTTGTCCCTGTCTCCAGCATGCATGCAGAACCAATCCCCATCCATTCCCACGGGAATGACAGCTATAGTACCTGTAAGGAGTTCATGCTTTATTAGTCAAGTGGAACATTAATAAAACCTGGCCCACCTCATAATTTCCAGAATAGTCATTAATTAAAAAAACTGTTTATTGGAACAGAAAACAAGTATTTGATTAGCTTTGTTACAGAACAATAGCTCTCCTCATTTTTATTCTGCATATTTTATTCTTTCTTTAGAAAATTCTCTTAAGAAGCATTTGAGATAATTCGCTTTTTAAAACTGTACAGTTTCTATGGTTTTGCTTTTTAAATGAGAGTACACTTTGTAGATTTGATTATTATATTTTTCTGTTAATATTACATTGGGCATTACAAAAGCATTCCCCACCACAGTGAAAAGAAAGTGATCCTCTTGGTTTATCGTAAAAGAAAAAAAATAATTAAAACAAAATTGCAGAGCTGTGGCATACTCAATCCAATTAGAGCATGACTCTTTACTACTTTTCATTTACCACATGAGAAAAAAAATAGTTACACCAGCAAGATTTCATTTGAAGCTGTTCATGCATGCTGTTTGTACTGTATTTGATGGCATAATATTGTTTTGTTTACAACCTTTTCTTTCTCGTCATTCTATTATATTCTTTATATGTATATAGTTAAAAAAAAAAGATTATACAAAGTATTTTGTTCTACCTCTGTAAAGATCATATTTGTGAATAAAGTCACGTTGTCTGTGGAGTATGGTATTGTGAATACAGCATTAAAAGCTGGTGCTTTGCTTTTATTTGGGGGGTGGGAGCGGTGCCGATGTCTCCTGCTGGAGGGGGGGTCTGACTTTCCAAGGTGGGAACAGCAGGCTCACAAGGAGGGGCATAAATGCCCTGCTGATGGCTTGGATATGCACATTTCATCTCCTCTGAAAAGAGATTGCAGCCAGCTCTGGCTCAGGTGTATGGCCCTTAATACTGGACCTTACTGGATTTTGATTGAGGCACATTCATTCCTGTGTTCAGGCCAAAAATAAAGCAAAAGAATCTCAAAGTTACAGGAACCCTCCTTGTACTGCCAGGAAGGGGAAAAAGATCACCTAGAGCCTGTTCCACAGAGTGTACAAGTTTACAAACAGTTTAAATGGAACCTGCTTTCGGGAAAATTAAAAGCAGGAAGATGTTTTTGGGAAGGCTGGTGGATCAGACCATCGCAAAATGGCCAAGGATTTACAGTTTTTAAATAGTAGAAGTTCATAGGAGTATTTATACAGGTAATGGAAATTTCTCACTGTTATATTAAATAAGATTAAGAGAAATAAAGTATAAGGTTACCACACAAACACAGCATTCAATAAAGGGTATTTTTCCTGGGGTATGGGAAGTCATTTCCCATAAGCACTGTCCATTGTATGAAGGTTTTGGATCTTCCCATTAAACACTTACTGTTAGCTGTCAGAGCAGTCTTTGGGTTTAGACAGCCCTGGTGTGGCAGTTTCCATGGTCCTGTGTTATGTGTTGAAATTT
This sequence comes from Hypocryptadius cinnamomeus, assembly GCA_013400635.1. Classification (NCBI taxonomy): domain Eukaryota; kingdom Metazoa; phylum Chordata; class Aves; order Passeriformes; family Zosteropidae; genus Hypocryptadius; species Hypocryptadius cinnamomeus. Next base: position 7,459 of record VYZP01049273.1, on the reverse strand, counting down.
CACTTGTGTTTTGAAGAAGACTTAAAATATGTTTTCCACTTACCTGGAAATAACTAGAAAAATGTAAACAGAAACCTAAAGTGGTCTTGGTCCAGCTCGCTTCCTTCCCATCAGAATAATCACATTTTACATTCTTTAACCTTGTTTATGTAATTGCATGTTTTAATATCTGTGCCTTTCTCAGTGTAAGAAGGTGACTTTCATCTTGGAAGCAAAATATATGCACCATTACAGCTATTTTCTGTTGGTGTAATTTAGGAGGTCTTTCATCTCCAAGACAGCTTTCTGAAAACTCTGGTAACATCAGATGGAGGACAAAAAGAGAAACATGTTTAACTGTATAAATACTGGAGCATTGTGAATCTTCTAGGTGAAACCAAAGCCACCAGTTGTGCATCATTCATTCGTGCAGGCAGTGCTGCTCTGGCCTCACACTGCACAGGTGCACACAGCTGTAAAAACAAGTGCTGATGGAACTGGTATTCCTGGTTTTGGATGCTGAGCAAAGAACTGCACAGCCACAGGGAGGGGTGGCAGGCAGGCTGGGTTATGTGTGCTTGAAACACTGAGTCCTTGGGCAAATTCTTCTTAGGTCAAAAATTAATTTCTCCCCTTGAGAGTGCCCCAGTTAACCCCTCACTTGCAGGTAAATCAGCAATACAGATAAAAGATTCAATGATTGGATGACCAGTCTGGGAATTCAGACTTTGTAAGGTTTGGGCTGTTTGGCTGATGTACTGTACTGCCCCAGAGTTTTCCTGCAGTAGCTTTGGTCACGCTTCTCAAAGATACAGGAATGTGTTGCTCCCATCATTTCCAACATATAGTACAGGTGGGATTCATCTTAACCAGCCTCTGAGCAGCTTTTCATGGACTTCCACAAACCACCAACTCATCAGAAGCTTCCTCTGTGGTCAGTAAAGGAAAACAGCATTTTTAGAGTGGGAATTACCTGGTTTGGTTTTCATTTCACCATGAGGTGATTCATCCTATTCACCCCATATCCTGAAACAGAGAACATCAAAATTTTACTATGTGCTAAGTACAAAAGCATTTCCTTTCTATATTGTAAGCCTATTCCCTCAAAACTGCATTGGATCACTCGTGAGAAAAAGGGAAGTTATTTCAGATTTTATAGACCTTGAATTTATAGACATCCTTATCCTATTCCTCCTTAGTTTCTCCTGATCCGTAGAGATGGACAGACTCATGTCGCCTCTTACAGAAGCTGTCCTGTGCCTTTGATCACCTTAGCTACCCTTCACCTTAACTTGTCCAATTCTGTTTATACTACACTCTGAGGTACACAGGGGCCAGGCTGTGGTCCAGTGTCACACTGATTTTTTTAGATATTTTAGATATTTTCCTCTTCTTTGGAATGTCCTCCACTGCTGACCATTGAGGTTCTGCTCACAGACACTCATTCGCAGCAATACCAAATGCTTTTCTTCAGGTCATCTCTGTATCTTTTTTGTTAAGATATATTTTGTGATATGAATTACTTTATCTCTAGTAATTCCATCTGCCATCCTCACAGTCCTACAGTATCACAAGGTCTCTCCATGACACTTCACAGCTACTTTTGTTTTTATAATGGTAGGTAACAATGTGTCATTCACACTCTGCCACCTCAGTATCACCTCTTCCTTTTTCCTACAGTTTAAAGTGGAGAATCACCATTACTACAAAAATTGTCCCTTTCTTCACAACGTGTTTCTTAACTTTTAATTCTTCATTAACCCACAAAAAACTTCCCCTAATGCAATGGCAACTCAGTTTCTGTAAGAACCTTTCACGAGACAGCTTTTGCCAAATGCTTTTAGGAAAGCCAGATACAAAATAATCACACCCATCATTGAACTCACTGATTTCTTCGAAGTCTCTTAGGAAGCTTTTGCAACACAACTTGACCCTGCAAAAGCCTTGTTGCTTCTTCCTCCTCTTTACACCATCAGTTATGCAGGATCTAGACATAGAGGTGTGGATCCTGCTTATAGAGTAGGTGTGGATGCTGGTTATAGAGTAGGACACAATAAAATAGCTTTGGTATCCTTTTGGAGTCAGTGGAGAGCTACTGGATGGGCTAAAAATGGAGCTGTGGAGCTCAGCTAGTGCAACCCCCACTCAACACAGCACTTGGAGCACATAGCTCAGGGTCATTCCCAGGCACATTTTGAGTATCTCCAGAGATGCAGACTCCTCTGGGTCCTCTTTGTGAAAAATGTCTTTTGAAGATCTCATTGAAATTTCCCTTGATGCTGATTGATTGCCAACCAGCTCCCCAAAAGGAGATGCCGTGTGCAGACAAATCCCTCTCTAGGTTCCACCACCAAGGTCGTCATTGTAGAGCACACTCAGGCAAGTAGCACACATGGAAGGATTTATAAATAAATTCTTAATCTGTGAGCTGGATCCCACCCTCTGGGCAGGATTCAGTGCTTGCTGGTGAGTGGCTGATGTCACTGCAGATGCTGTGGGTCCCCTGCCCAGCCTGCAGCACTCCTGCCAAATGGCTGAATATGAGGTCTTGTGGTTTGTTTGCCAGCCCTGTGGTGGTGGCTGAAATCTCCTGAAGTGCCTCAAATGATGTTGGATGCTTACATTCAGGGATCTGAGTCCCACATCATGTGTCTAGTAGTTGGATTCTGTATCTTCTACCAAAATTGAAGGTATGGGAGGGAGTTTGGACAGCAGCTTCCCAGATAACCCACCAGTCCAAAAGAGGCAGCAGCTTCTGAAAACCCTCATTTTGCTGTCAGAACTGGATTCAAGGCAGGGCTGTGACTTCAGCAGCATTACCTGAGTGTGTGCCAAGCCCGGGCAGGAGGTGCTGCAATGACCACAGCAGGGCACAGCTGGAGAGCTGCCCTTGTGCTGGGTAGCACTAAAGGCTTTGTGTACCTCACAGCCTGTGACAGCGTTGTGTGGGATCACAGGCACTGTCGCTTTCCAACACAAGAGGGCAAAAAAGGGAAAACTGGCCAAAAGCATGAGTTCACATAAAATAAAACCTAGTGTACAGCAGTGTTCCATTAGCACTTGTTTCTAAATGTGGCATCCATTTCCTTCATGCAGGAAGCCTGCTCCGTTTTCCAACAGGTTTCGTTTGTATTGTCCAAGTTAGAAATGTTTGTTCCTGAAGGTGGATATTACAATAGAGAGCATCAGCAAGAGCTGTTCTTGAGGTGTTCCTGATGCTACACCTGAGCTGTTGAGCAGAGGCCAAAGTGGACCCACAGCTTTGTGATCCTGATAAAAGCATTGCCAAGGCTGAAAGGAAGCCAGTGCTCTGGGAAGTGGCTGAAGGGGAAAAACAAACTTCCACTTTTTCCAGAAAAACCTTTTGATTCTTCAAACATTTATTTCCATAAGCAGGAATATACAATACTTTTTGAAAAGGGAGATTGATTTAACATCGGGTGTGTCTAGCTGTGCATGGTTGAAGGAGCTGGGTAAGTGACCTCACTCAGTGAGGTGTTCCTTGCAGAACAGAAGGTCTTTAGCATTGACTTTCTCATCTGTTCTACTCTTCATTCTAAGAAGACATGGTATTTTCATTATATTTTATTTAAATATGGTAATATAGAAGCTGGAGTAACAAGCTGGATCTGTTAGGGTTAATCTGAAATTAATTACCTTTCTGCCCATGCCATATATTTCCATTACAAAGACCTTCAAGACAGGCAACCAAGACAAACTGTGTTCCTAAGCACTTAGGTAGGATTTGGCTTTCCTTACAGTTATAGCACTAAATGCTGAGCTTTTTGAAGAAACATTTTGTGTTTGTTTTGTTAAATTACCTTCTTTATTTTTTTTCTCTGCAGTTCAGAGAATAAAGACACTATAACAACATGATGAGCTAATGAGCTGACTTGGGAAATAAAACATTTCTTTATGCACTACTGGCTCATAGACATCCAGGTATTTTGTTCTGGAAGACTTTGTTATGGCTCTGTTTGCTGAACCAGACCCTTGTTGGATTCTCAGTTGTGCCAAATTCCTGCCCTGCTTGACTTCCACCTCCTTTATCCTCCATGGCCAAGAGGCCAAATGGAGATGGATGTACTTTGTAGGCTGGTCACACTCTGACAAGAGGATGTGAGGCACAACAATAGAATCTTGCAGGAAAGAGGTGGGTGCTTGCTCTGCAGCAGAAAGCTTACAGCAGAGGTTCCTGTATCATCATATTCACCAAGGAATGGAATGGATGGACATCTTTGTAGTGATCTGCCAGAGCTGTCATCCCATTGCTGAGCAAGTTCCAGTCTCTAATAATGTTTTTCTTCTCAGTGAAAAAAAAAGAACATGTGTTTTGTCAGTGTTGTAGGTATTTATCCTGGGAGACCTTCACATATCTTTTTTTTCTGCATCTAACTTTCTTTTCTGTAAGACACACAACATCTAATTTGCACAGAACCACATAAATGTCCACAAAAGTTCTTTTTTTTAGCAGAATGCTGGCTTGGAAAAGCTTATTCAATTCTCTCTGGTGATTTCCAGTCCTGTAAAAGCAGAATTTATGTAAATGGCAGACACAAGCAGCCCTGCCATCATAACCAGTGCTGGTTCCCCCTCCTAAAGCAGAGTCCTGTAGCTATATATACAAGTCTAGCTGCATCTGACCAGTGTGAGTCACTGAGACCATCCCATTTTAAATGTTTCTTCAGAATGGATGGCTGATGCTGCACGAGTTACACTATTTCTAATGTATGTCAATTAATTAACAATTTAATGCTGGCTGAAAATGCCATTATAGCTTCTACTTTTGGCTTCTGTGAAAGCTCATTTAATATTATTAAGTATTTTAAGTCAGGGAAAAGTAATTTAATTACTTGTCTGAGTTTCCCTTTAATGCACAGTGAGATATAGAGGGTTGGGCAAGAAGTAAAGGAAGCATAAAGATAAACTTGATAAACTTCTCCTGCCCATGTCCAGGGTCAGGGACTGCACTGGCAGGTTAGACCTTCCAGGAGACAAGAGGTGAGAGCACAGCAGCGTACCACTAACAGATATTTTTCTAAACCCTCTAATAAGTGTTTACTTACACACCTTTCTCTCCCCATACCATCTGCTGCCCTACTCTTCAGTAAGCAATGTAGGTATAGAAGGTGGGATTTGCTTCCTCTAATCCAAACAGCTAAAAATTAAGTAGTAGTCCCAGATAATCTTTTCAGCCTTCTTCCAAATCAGCAGAGAGAAAGAAACAGTGGTAAATTACTTAGCCCAGAATTATCTATGGACTAAGAGCAGAAAAATACTATTCCCAGTGGAAAATACAGGCTGGGCGGGCAGGCAGGCAGGACATTGCTGAATAGCCTCCCTTGCAGAAGGAAAGCACCATAAGATGGGGAAGGACTCCCACCTGGCCAGGGGCTTTGGGTCTCGCCTGAAAGCTGCCATTCCCCAGCGAGCTCAGGGCTCTGAGCAGGGACACTCATCTCTCGTGGGAATGCTGCACTGCCAACAGGCAGCTGCTAGACCCAGCTCCCACAAATCCTCACTGCTGTGCCAGGAGGACTGCAGCACAAAGCTGAGAGGGAGGATTGGCCCTGCATAGGCCAGATTTGTGTGAGGATTATGAGTAACTGGCACTTTGAATTTAGGGGGAAAAAAGACATCTGTTTTATTTCTTAGCTAGAGACTACAAAACCAATACCAGATAGTGCTCCAGGACTTAGGTCTGCCCCTTGTACTGTGACACAGGTTTGCTCCTCAGCCATCTTCACCCTTAAATTCACCAGGTACCCACAATGAGGGTGAAGGTTGTAGGCAGCAACTTTGGGATCCTGAACCAGAGCAGAGAAGTCCTGGCTGTGAAGTGGCTCAGGAATAGATGGGGATGGAAGGCAAACTATCTTCAGCAAAGTTTGAAGCCATCTGGGGGATTTTGTTGCCATATGGGTTAGCACTGTGTCCATGCCAGAGATGCAGAATCACCTCCTGGCCCACAGTCCAGCCTTCTTTTCACCATCTTTCAGCCAAAATTTCATTCTTCTTCAACCTTTTGGTGAAGGATAGGGGAGTGTGTTCCACTCACTTTGTGCCCAAGTTGAGTCAATGAAGGAGCTTTTGTGCAGTAACAGAATAAGCAGCTCCTGGTGTGAGAAGGGACAAAGGTGTGAAGTTTTCCATTGCACACTGTGGTCTCTCCTGACCCCAAAGGCTCTGAGACCAGACAGCAGCCTTGAGCAGAAGAGGGTTGGAGCTGAACAATGGTCTGCCCTCTTACAGCACCAAACACAGGAGGAAGGAGAGACCAGCACCAAGGAAGCTGAGAGGGATTTCTTTCCCTGCCCCAGCTCAGCATGAGATATGCTGACAATGCCATCATTTTGTAAATGACAAGATCTTCTTCCCCTGGAGAAAGGGGCATAAATTCATCAGCCAAGCAAAGGGCTCAGAGGTAAATCATGACAGGCCTGGTAATCTGATAAAAAGAAATGTTTCCTTGCTAAAATACAAATGGAAAGCTTTGTTATTTAAAAATCCTGTCTCCTCCACTGAAAGGCCAGCCTGTAAAGGATATGGTAAAGATATTTTTTGTTGGCTCTGGGAAAAATGGACAGAGGGGAGGGGACAGGTTTGCACTTGTCACCTGGCTGGTCTGGAGACTTTATTGCTCCTATTCCTTAAGTTCCTTCATGTCTGCCAGGCTACAACAATCCAATCTACTTTCCTTTCATATTTGACTTCACATCAGAAGCTCTGCTGTCTCTGAACATCTTCCGGCACTTGAAGGGCAACCAAATGAGCTTGTAGTGCCTTGCTAACTTTCTCTCTGATATTTTTTCCTAAGCTTTGTTTATTTTTGGAAATACATTCTGTTGACCAGTTGCAGCTAATAGGACTGTGCCTATCAGTTTTTACTGCAATTTTGTGTTGGTTTCTCTGCTAACACAGTATTTTCTCTCTATGGTCCATACCTTGCAACAGATGTTTATCTGTGCAACTATCTCTGGAGCTGTTTTAGAGACATATATATCTCTCACAGATCTAGACATAAATAAACAACAGCAGAAAAAAAAAATAGAATAAATAAGAGCACAGCTATGTGGACAGCCAACAGATGGATAAATGTCCCTCCAGACATTTGTGCTGGATAAAATAGCATCACAGCACTCCTACCAGGCACATGTTCACTTACTCACGGTTGGACATCTGTAATTTTTGGTGTAGAAGACTATCACATTGGCTGTGCTGGGATCTGGGAGTTATTCTGGATCTGCTGGCATCCCCACACCTGGTTGGCAGCAGTGCCTCTCCCTCCAGTCCCTTCCAGTGATTCCACCAACACAAGGTTGTTCTTAACTGGTAAGAAACTGAAAATCTGATAGAAGGGTAAAAGCTGGAAAAGTCATGGGTTGAGATAAAGACATTTTAAGTGGCAAAGCAAAAGCCACTCCATGTGCAAAGCAAATCAAAGCATTCATTTACCACTTCCCATGGGCAGGCAGGTGTT